>CABHPH010155392.1:0-14492 GCA_902168325.1 Peromyscus nudipes | reverse complement strand
CCCAAGTTCAATTAACCAACATTCTGAGTCTGGCTAAAATATAACTCTCATAGCCTCCCTTCCCAGTTGGCTCTTTTAGGTCTTAAATATTCTGTCTCCTGAAGCGTGTTTCTATAGGGGAGAAATAGAAGTGAGCTAGCCTTTCTGTCCAGGAATACGCCTTTGTAAAGGCTGATTTCAGGCCTGGCAAAGATACCTTCAGAGGAGGCAGTCAGTCATCTGTGAAGCTAGGGTGATGGGGTTTGAAATTGACAAAGCGGGGCAGACTGAGCTTTTCTCCTCTAGAAGGTGACTTTCTGCTCATGGAGCTTCCATTGCCATTAATCTGGAGTTGTCCTTTCAAATAAAAAAAAAAAAAGAAAGAAAGAAAAGAAAAAGAAAAAAGAAAGAAGTGGAAGCCCACAAAGGGACCTCCTGTTCCTTGCCCCAGGCAGTGTTCTTGTGTAAGCAGACGCTCTAGTAGAGCGGGTGTCCTGGTAGGAGCTGGCCCTGTGAACTCTGGCCCTGTGGCTTCTCCCAGCCTTTTAAGGAAATATCCCACAGAGCTCCTCTCTAGGCCTGCCTTTGCTTGTCTTCTTCGGTTGCATCTGTTTTTTTCCCCCATCAGGTCCTTTCTTAGAGATTATTTTGAATGGGAATAGTGCAGGCATGGGCTCCCAGTGGTGAGGGATTTTTACTCTCTCTGGAGAAGTTATAACGCGCGCGCGTTTAGATGCTGCTAGATGTAGGGAAAGGAAGGAGAAAGGCACTCATCAGTTTTCCATCTGCAGTGTGTGCTCGTACTTACTTAGCTGTCCTTTGGCCGCTCAACCAGGTTACTCATCTGAAGGTCTCTAGACTCTGTAAGTGTGAATTAGTTTTAGGAACTAAACTATAGGGGAAAAAAAAAAGATACTGTGTCTGTTCATAAATATCTGAAGTAAAAATGAAACAGTGTTGGAACTGAATTCTGACCGAGGTGTTTTTTAAAAAAAATTCTATCTGTAAGCCAAAGTATAGTTTATCTAAAATAAAAAGTATTATTACCAGTTAATGGAAATTTTCTCATGTGGAATGCTATGCTGTGTTAAGTTTGTGGTTGCAGGAACTAGTCTACACAATACCATTTAACAGTGTGTTTAGATGTTAAAATCAGATGCGTTGAAAGAAAGACTTGCAACTCAGGATCATGCATATATAAATATATATATATTTAGTACAAGTCCTTGTTTTAAAGGAGTTTTATGAGGCCAGATTGACATTGCTTAATAAACAATTGAAAAAGTTAAGCGTAAGCCACAAGTCATTTAGAAGTATGAGTCACTCTCCTGACAAGCCAATAAGGTAAGAGAACCCGGGTTGCAAAACAATTACTAGCCCAGCCCGAGGGACCCTGGAAATGTATTACAGGTATCAGTTAAGAAAACAAAGCGGTAGTGTTTGGCCACTCTGCGGAGGACAGGCTAAGGCTGCTCACCAAACCGAACGACTGCACTGACCATGCCAATTTTTACATTTGTTTCAGAACAAGGGCCATTCAAACCACCAGAGGTAAGACTGACATTTAAACTTTTTATGGAAGCATTGCATTTCAAGGTGTTTGCTAACTTAAACAGGCTCGGGCTCTTACGGTGTTAAATGTGCCTTTTCCGATGGATAGAGTGGAACAGAAGTGGAGGGAGCTGCCAGGTGCTTGTCAAAACATGAATGGAATCGGGCATTTTCACAGTTGTTGTCTGGAAGCCTTGGGTTGAGGAGAAACGTGGATATTTTAGTCTAATACTGAATGAAGTAGGGGCTCTATGTGATGGGAAGGGTGGCCCTTCTCTCGGGACAATGGCAGACCTGTCGCCTGCCGTGAACTGTTGGTTCACAGCCCAGTAGTAATCTCTGAGAATTCTGCCGTAGTTTCAAGAATATAGGTTCAGATTTCTAGTAGCTTCCCCTTCCCTACAAACTTGGTCAGTATTGTGCCCCACTCATCAAATCAAGCTCTGATAACATCTCCTTTTGGTTTAGCATAGCCTGACTCCCAGTGGCTTAACAGTATGTAGTTCTTAAGTATGGCTCTCAGAATAAAGTAACTTCAAAAACGGAAAAGAATGTAAAATATGACAGATTCCGCACCACCATTATTTTGGCTGTCAATCAAAAGTAACACAAATTTTACCTGACTCTGCAAAAATACCACAGCAAACATTTAAGCTAAAAATTAGCAGAGGGAATTAAATATAAAATGGATGCGAAGTGAGTAAAAAATAAGGTTACCTGAGAATTTCGGAATGAAAGAATGACAGTCTATTTACTGAACTGATTAGCACATTTATCTGTTTTTGAAAATATCTCCAGTTTCAGCACCAAAAAGTATAGTAAAATAAAATGTCTCCAGGCCAATAATGCAGCTACATTATTGGTATGCTTTTATCAGCTAATATTTACATAGTTGGTGAAAATATGGACAGCGCAGGGAAATGCCTTTAGAGGTCTCTGTCTCTCTCCTTTAGTGTATGTACGTAACTTCTGCATGCAGTGTGTCAAGGGTGTGGAATGAGGAACCTTTTGAGAGATGCAGCTGCTCAGTGTGCTAGTTCGGTGGGTCTTAGGAGCTAGATTTTAGACAAAGGAATGTATAATAAGGCAACTATATTTTCTGAAAATGATAGAGCATAATGGCTTACTGCAGGCTAATGCCAGTTACCCTTAAATATCTGTTACTGTTTCTTAGGCAGGGAGGGAAGTTTTTGTATCAGGGCTGTCAGGATCCTTCCTAGAGTGCATAATCTTGCTAAGCATGCTGGTCTTAGATTGTTGAGAAGGGATGCCATGTGGAGACTCAAGCTTCAACTCAAAGGTAGTTCACATTTATCGTATTAGACGTGTGTATTCTTTTTTCCTAAGAAAATGATTTCATTTGATTTCAAGGAAGTAATGTGAAGTGGGTGTATTTGCAGACGGAAAGTGTGCTAATAAGAAGTGGTTAATCATTCTAACATGATATTAAATAATTCTCTCAGACACATTTATACCCTTAAAATTACATGTGAGCCTATTAATAAAAAGGAATTAATTTTCATGTTGAAAATTTAAAACTGTAGCGTTGGTGTTGTAGTGATTGTCTTAGCTTTTGAATGTAATAAGTGCAATTTTCATTTAATGTGTAACTTCACTAATAACCTCCACTTTGTCTGGATAGAAGATTACAGTATATTCTGAGGCTAGCCAAGTCGCTTGGAAACTGCTTCATTTTAGGAAGAGTTATAGCAAAGAATATAATATGAAGTATGTGGTTTTATTTTGTTTCCTTTTTTTTTTTTCAAACCTCCTGCCTCTCCTGTACTGGCTTAGCATTCTCTTTCCCCTTTAGTGCCAATGGGTGTATGATTATAAGGTTTTGTTTTAAAATTTCAGCTTCATTCTCAAGGCAGGCCAGTTTTTTCCATAGCCACAGGATCCTTAGGCTTGCGTAGCTGTCTGGGGGTGTTCACCTCACATGTCGTCTAGGTCTTCATGACTCCTTCTGAGGACACAAAGCAAGTTTATTCTTCTATGTCTGTCTACTCAGCCACTTTCCACCTATTCCCCGTTGTGGAAAAACCAAAGCTAACGTCCATAAACAAAGGAAGCTTTCCCTTGTGTGGTTGGTGAAAATCCACAGAGAGAATTATTTTCCCCCAAAGATGCAAGAAAACCAGGAGAGTTTTAGATAATAAAAGTATTAAAAAAATAAAAAAAGACAAGACAGTGAAGCAAGACATAATTACCTTATTATAATTATAAAATTAGGTTTGCCTCCCCAACCCCTCTGGGTAGATCAAAGGAGAGTCAGACTCCAGAGTCATGACTTTCATGTCCCTGGGCCCGTGACTTGAGAGCTCCCAGAAGAGGCAGCCGTTTATGTCCTTTGCTTCCCAGCTTCTCCCTGCAGACCAGCCCTATCCGGGCTTTTGAGAAAATAGGTGAAAAGGGGCTATATATTAGAGTCAGAGACATTAAATTATGCATTTCAAAAAATTTTTTAAATTTTTTTTATTTTTTATGATAGAAAATGTTTTTGAGGTGCTTTTAAGTATAGTTAATCATAATTTTTTTTCCGAATGCACTTTGTCTAAATAGTTGAGGTTTCCTTTGGTGTGCAGAATTTCTTTAATATATAGTTTGTTTTACTGCCTGCTTCTCCTACAGAAAAGTTTCTGTTTTGAGGGTGAGTGACTTAAATGATTTTCCAGAAGGAAGAACATAAAGCAGTCAGTAGGGCAATTGGGATGCAGGCATGCATGCCTGCAGTCAGTCATGCATGCCTGCAGTCAGTCATGCATGCCTGTAGTCTCAGCTCTGGGGAGGATGAGGCAAGAGGGTCTCTTGCATGTTTGGTTCAAGGTCAGCTTCAGCAGCAGAGTCTTGGTTCAAAACCACAACAAGATATAGAAGCTGTAGTTTCCCAGAATATATTAAATTTATATAGGATAGGAACACTAAGGAATCACTTAATGATTCCAAAAGCTTAAAAACATATGAACTATCACCACCATCCCAACCAAGTAAGCGTTAGTATAGTTTTTCCTGGAAGATGGGAAAACCCAGCAGAGCTGTTTTGATTTTGAACTTAATCTTCTTTTCTATATGATTATTAACCACATTGTATCACCTACTTTAATCTTAAACTCAAGGCAAAACAGGCAAAGACAGTTTCTGTTGTCAGTTGGGAAGGTGATGGTGTTGGTGGGAAGCATGGACTGGCAGGCTGGACCTCACTGTTTATTTTCCTGTTGAATCTATCATGAGTTGTATTGCTTGGGGCTCTTTCTATAGAAAGCTTAAAATTTTTAAATAAAACTTTGAGTAAAAAAGAGTTTGTCTTTGACATCAGTTTTCTTCCATATTTTCAGAAAGGGATCTGTAGCCTTGGGCCTTCCCTTTTTATATCTTGGCCACCAAGTAGCCCAGGGCACCAATTTCTCTCACAGTGGTGCCTTATAATGGTTTTCCTAGCGTAGATACTCTGCTTGCTCAACAGAGAGTCCATGCAGAGTTTAACGATCCTATTAGTCTTTTACAAATACATTTTGAAAGTAGTTGGAGTGAAAACAAGAATTACCTGTTTAAAGTTTATTTTATTTACTTTACCTATAAACCTTAGAATCTTCAGGATATGGCTTTGAGCCCTGGAGAAGGTTAAAAGACCCCATTTCAACATTTCAGTGATTTGACTTATGAATGAAATCAACCTGAGAAGCCACCTTGAGAAAAATCCACGGCTTATGTGTATTTCTCAAAGTGAGAGATCCTCTGACTGTACACACAATGGCAAATTCCAACAAACATAAAAAGCAAATTCCTCTCATGAAAGTCTCTATGATACGGTGGTCCTCCATGCAGCCACATCTGCTATGTAACAAAAAGTAAAACAAATCAATCCTTCATTAGTGAGATTACTGCATTAATTATAGCTAAGAATTCAATGCTTGTGAAATCAAATGGTAACCATGCATTTTCAGATTTAAAAATCTCTTGTCTGGCTTTCATAGCATGCAGTTTTCCTTAGGAATTCCTTTTCTGTAATAATTGATTTTTGTGCTTTAGTTAGCTGCATGTATTTTGTTTTTTAAAAAGGTATCAAGATACAATTCCTCTGTAATTAAAGCACATTATTATTTAAACATTTTCTGGAGCCAGGGCTTTGGGCCTTTGGTTTGACACTGTGCCTTCTTCAATCACTGGTCTGTCAAGGTCCAGAAATAAATACTTGAGTTAGAATTTTTACAGATCTGCTTAAGACTGTGTTATTCATATTTCTTTGCTGGGAATATTTTCTAACCAAAAATGGTTCTATGGGATTAGTCTTCCCAGTTCCTGTAATTGTAGGAGTTTAAGAAATATTGGGTCAGAATATATATTAGGCAAATAAAAGTATTTCTGTTTATGTCAATGGTTTATAAAATGTAATGATATTCTAATGGAAAACTTATCAAGGAAATTATATTAAATTATAAATACAAACATTAAAATCACGTTTTGTCCCATTTAGTCATGTTTTTAATTGGAACAAAGGCAACATCAATTGCCAGAGCATCAGTGTTATGATTTTATGCCATATTACCAATGTGTCATTGTGTTGTTTTGTTTTATTTTTCCACACAGAAACGGACCAATGGACTCCGGCGAGCTCCCAGACAGGTGGACCCAGGTGTGTTTCTCATTATATATTCTATGATAACTCCAGTTAAGTGATTATGAAAGTATATGGGAATTGCTGTGAGAAGTTGGCTGCATGGCTGGCCTTTGTTCCCATAGTTCAGTCTATACCTTGTGACCAGGAGGTGAAGGTCTAAAGTGCAAATCATTCCCGGGTGACTAACCCCCAGTCTGTGCACGTTCCACAGTCAGCAGGTGAGCTGGTTATTTGCTTACTGAACAGCCTCAGGGTGCCTGCATAATGCTAACATACCCAGCACCCTCCCCATTTTCCTCCTAAATCAGGTAAGAATACCAACTAGCTCACTGCCACTTAAAAACAGTGTGTTCCAAGAGGGTAAGGGAGAGCACACGACTGCTCCTTTCCCCATTTGGGGAAGTTTTCTTGTTCTCCATCTGTATGATTTTATATCAGGAATATAGTTGTCAGGATACCATGAACGTGTCCTCTGGAGACCAGTGATTCGGCTGCAGAAAATGGTAGTTTTTCCTAACATTGTGGTTTGCCTTTATCACTATCTTAATATAATCATTTTTTTTAATCCATTAAGAAATGCCTTCCACAGTTTAATCACTGAACATTTTGTTTTGTTCATGATCCCATCCTTGGAGGTATAAAAGGTATTCACAGGTACAGCATCCACATACATGAATTTGATGCAAGTCCATCAAGTAGCCTTTCTGGGAAATAGTCTGGATTTCTGTTTGGCGTTCTGTTCTCATAATTGGCGCTGTTCATCTAGCTGTAAAGAGGCTTTTTCAAAGCATAACATCTTTTAACTGAAACCACACCCAGGCTGGCCCTGCCAGTTTATGAGATGATAGAGATTATGGAAGCCCTGTTGCCTCTGGCTAGAAATTGCCTCATTTACATCTTGAGATCAGTTTAACTCTTTTAACTACAGAACAAAATTGGTACCATTAAAAACATAGGGTTCCATTTTCCTTTTTAATAGTTCTGACTTTCTCAAGTCAAGATCCTTAGCCGGGGTCTGTGTGATGACATTTAGAAGAGATATCACTTTGTTGTATTTAGTAGGACTACTGTATGTGTGATGCGTTTTTTGTTTGCTTCTTTGTTTTGTTTGAGCTGCATTTCTATTTCAGAAAATAATCTGGCCTTTAAAAGTGTTATTTTGAAATTTCTTTTTCACCTCTGTGCATTTTTATTTAGACTATTTCCTCCTAGAGAAATACATTTATTTATAGTGTCAGAAGATGCACATTTAACTCTTCACAATTTACTTCACAACCAGTTTTCTACAATCTTTTAAAGGAAAATATAGTGACTTTTCAGATTATAAATATAACCAAGTAGATCAGTAACAAAATAAATGCATACCACTTTATCCTAAAGTACTATATGAATTTACAAATATACAAGAAGTACTTCTGTACATTTTGGAATATTTTCCTGTAGATATGATGTGTGTATGTGAGTATATTTCTCATTCTTCACATTTCTGTGAAGAAGCAGATAGCTGATGATCTTGTGTTTGAAGCTATAGTGAGGTTCTCCATGTTCCTGGAGAACTCCTGAATTTAGGCCTGAGCTCCTGGTCTGGCTTGGTTGCTTTTGCATCCCTGCCTCCTTCTGCTAACCTGCAGCGCTTCTGTGCTCAGAATGAACCCTTGTTTGCAACTGTCTTGTGATCAGCTGATGTAACTGTCATTTAGCAGATTTTCACAGTTCTTGGGAGATGCTTATCCAAGACGTTTAAAGAGATATCCATGCAACTGAGGCAGAATGAACCGAGAGCTTCCTAGGAGCATTGTCTGCCATTTGTATTTTGCTGTGGAGGTTCCTTTGACCATCCTATCCCCATTTCTAACTAATATATTAAGGACTTCTCTAAGTCCTAATATCCTGATTTCTTTCTAGAATCCCATAAAGGGTGGATTGTAGAAAAATAAACTATTTGAGGGGATCAAGTGTACTTACTTCATCGGGTTCAGATTTCAGAGTCATGTGCAAAACTAAATCACCCATGGGTCTTTTGTGTTGGAAAAGGACTTTCATACATAGTTATGTGGACAGAAGATTTAATTAACTTTGTTACATGAGTTACTGAGTGACCATGTATTTTTCCTTAGGTTTTGACTCTCTTGCTTTTTATTTTTATTTATTTTTTAATCATTTTGGATAAAATATAATGATACCACTTTCCTCCCATCCCTTTCCTCCTTCCAACCTCTCCCAAGTCTCCCTGCTTCAATTCCTTCCATACTTCCCCTAAATGATAGCCTCTTCTCTCCAATTATTATTGTTACACTATTGTTACACTTATTATTGTTAAACCTGAGTCTGTTTATGTTCTTTGTGTGCATATGGTTTCAGGGCCGATCACTTTGTATTGGACAGCCAATTAAGGGGCTCATCCCTGGGAGAGGCTAACTCTCCCTCTCTCAACAGTCATAAGTTCTGTAGTTCCTTATCAAGGCGTGTGATCCCATAAGTTCTCCCCACTTCCTAGTTAGTATGTCTATTGATATTGCCACTGTTTAGATCTTGATTATGCAGCCATTTCTATGAGAGACTGATTCACAACAAATACCATGGTATAATGGCTACTGTGATCTCTGTGCCCCATCTTTTATGTTGGTTTCTGAGCTATGGAGGCAAGAGCTGAGACATAGATGTATCCATTGGGACTGGGCTCCCCATGATCCATTGATGTCTTCATTGTGTCCAGTGGTGGTTTTATGTGATGGTCTCCACTTGCTGCAAAAAAAAAAAAAAAGTTTCTTTGACGAGAGGTAGCTACACTTAACTGTGGGTGTAAGGATAAGACTTAGAATGTAGTTAAGAATTATTCTGGTCTAGCAAAGTGGCTGTAGTAGATTCTGTTCTAAGATCCATGACCTCGCCATCCCCAGGAAGATAGCTAAGTTTCTAGTACCAGGCATGGCTCCCTCCTGTTAGTGGGCCATAATTCCAATTAGACAGCAGTTGATTACCACCAACATATGAGTGACACTCATTTCACCTTTATGGATATCTTGCCATGTTGGTTACTGTTGTGGTTTCATGGGTGTTACAGCTGGGTAGGACTATTAGTTGCTTCTCTCCCTTGGTAGCTTCCTAGTATATTCTGGTAGCATGGAAGCTAGGCCACAGGAAGGAGGTTTTCAAGTTATATTCAGCTCAAATAATCTGAGTCCTGTGTTCTTAGTGTGCAGCGTTTTCAGCAATAGGGGCTTACCTTCAAGTCCTGTGAGGCAACCAAGGACAACAGCCATGGTTTGGGGACTCAAGTGGACTACCCTGACTAACCATTCTAAAGGAGATTTCTTGTGCCTGGTACTGGTTTTTTTTAATCTACGATTCTTGTGGGGAATATTGTTAATCCTAGTGTCATAACTTCCTTTAAGGTATGTGTGTGTGTGTGTGTGTGTACACTTATATGTATTGTATATGATTTTAGGGAAGGGTGTTTAATACAAACCCTTGAGGCTTTATCAAACAAACTTGGTGACACTGTCCCTTTTTCTTCTTTCTCCTTCTGTATTGACCTCCCTCCCACTTTCCCACTTGGAACCCCTCCCTCCATTTCCCCTTTTCCCACTTCATATCGCCTGTATCGTGCTATTCTCTTACTGTTTGAGTTCTACCTGGTGACATAGTAACAAGCCGTGTCGTGGCCTGGTGTTGGGAAGTGTGCCTCTGAAACCTGTTCGAACTTGAGGCTGGACTTAGCTCTTTGCATGCTGCTTCCCCTCTTCAGTTTGCTTCCCCTCTTGTGCTGTGGTGTTCATATTTATGAAAGAAGATTTGTAAGAATACCTGCCTCACAGGTGTTGTGAGTATGATGTGAGGACTATTGGAAAGTGCTTAGTAAACGGTAAATACTCATTCGTAGCAATAATTACATTGATTAATTTGTCCTACAGCAAGTGATTTAATATTGGACACTTCGTGAAGTGGAGAATCAATATTTGCAAGTTAAATCTTTGAAGACAGATGCAATTATATATGGAATTTATATTGAATCAAGAAGTTGCAGCCTGCTGTGGTGGTGCACTTCTTTAATCCCAGAACTAGGGAGGCAGAGGCAGCTTGATCTCTGTGAGTTGGAGGCCAGCTTGGTCTACAGAGTGAGTACTAAGACATCCAGAGCTACATAGTGAGACACTATTTTGAAAAAGTAAACAAACAAACAAAAAGTTGTATAATCATAGTAATTTCATATTTTCCTTTGTTTCCTGTTTGCCAAACAATTTTTACAATCTTTTGATTATTTTTACTAAAAGATGCAACAAAGAGGGATGGTTGAGAGTGAATTATCTTGGGTATAATTGTTATAACTTTTTATTTCAATTAAGGCAATG
Organism: Peromyscus nudipes; assembly: GCA_902168325.1. Classification (NCBI taxonomy): domain Eukaryota; kingdom Metazoa; phylum Chordata; class Mammalia; order Rodentia; family Cricetidae; genus Peromyscus; species Peromyscus nudipes. The sequence continues at coordinate 3,992 of CABHPH010155392.1, read as the reverse complement.
AAAACTCTAGTTGAAATTAGTGTGTGTGTGTGTGCATGCGTGTGTGTGTGTGTGTGTGTGTGTGTGTGTATTTCTATCACAACTCCCAAAACATGAGAGCTACATGTTTGTGTTGTAGTTTGTCTGGACACTTAGAACATTCTACTATAATTGTACCTAATCTTTATACACCATGTTCACGATAGTTTCACTCTTTTTCCTGGTTCTGTACTGGGCTGAGAATTTTTTTTTTTTATCGATTTTTAATCCCAACTTCTTTATAGATGTAACAATATGTCAGATGCAAATAATGGTAGCTCTTTTGAGTCACTTACTTATAACATGTTTTCGTCAGTTTGTACCTCTCTGCCTGACACAGATGTTGGTATCAAGACAAAAACACTTGTACCAGACAGATCAGTTATTTCAGGAACATGGAGGTGCTGGGCCTTTTTCAAGAACATGAGATTGTAAGTCTCCAGTAAATTCCAAGCACTACTGTAATATTTTTCACCTCAAGTGGTACTCAAGGGCGAAGTTACCATTTAAATTTTAATACTTCGATTCAAAAATTTCCTTCTATCTTAGTAATGCAGATTTAAGATTGATTTCTGTTTGCATGCAGTGTATCTGTGTGCCGTAGCATGTGGTCTTTTCAATGAGTTCGTATTTTTAGACTTTTGTAAAATTGCCGTACATTCATGGAACTCATAACCTCCTGTATGTGAGTCCACAGTCATTAACTTAAAAAAAAAATCAGGTTTTTGTTCTTTGTTGTGCTGTAAAAAGATTAGATGGAGAAGATGGGAAATGTTTTGATAGCTTTCTGTCCGCTGAGCTTAAGCTGCTTATGTGCACTGTTATAAACTTCTCTAATAAATGATCAGATAATGGCTAAGTGGATGAATCTTTTCAGAGAGCAAAGGCTCATTGTTGCCTTCGAGATTATAGAAACAATACCTATGACTTTGAAAGGCTGTGTTCTTATACCCTTAGGAGGGGTCTTAACCATTTCTTAGCAGATGCATCTTCAGTGATGTTCATGATCTCCTCCAGATGAGCGGGACTGATATTCATGTTCTTCCTGTCTTTATGTGAAGAAAAGATTAAAGTAACCTGTCATGCCTTCTGTGAAATTAAACATAGCCAAGTTGTGAATTATAAAAACAACATGGTCCTTCTCCATAATATTTATATTCTTTTAGGAAAGGAATAGATAAAAACACCAAGTTTCAGTTGCATAAATGCATATGTATATACATAAGTTGTAAGGAAATTTAACATTGTGTACTATTCTGCATATAGATCCCTTGGACTGTGGGATAGCTATAACATAGTATCTTAGAAAATAGTCTTACAAACATAGGAAACTATCTTTAATTACACAGTCCATGCAAGTAAGCTAAATGAATTAGAAAAGACAAGAAATTGTAGGCTCAGATTACCATTAAACTGATTTATGTGTAGATATTTTACATTCATGTAAATAAACATTTTGTTCTGCTGGCCTGTGGTATTGAATTGGAATTTAATATGGTTCTCCTTGGTGCTTTAATTTCAAAGGATTGCATTCCAAATCTAAACAGAATTGCTGACTTCCTTTACATTTGATTTTAAACAGAACAACTTATTCAATAGAGAAATCTTATATTTTAGTTTCCAAGTGATGAGAAAAAAACAAACCAGCAGCTCATTATTTTTAAAATTCTGGCTCTAAAAGCTTATTTTTAAAATGATACTTTTCTTTTAAATGAGGGAAACAAATGTACCTTCTTGACGGTTTTTGTAAGTGAGCCTTTGTCTGCAATAAACAAGAGACAAATTCAGTAGATTGTCATATTTCCATATTAATCAGTCACTCCTACTTCTATCTTGTCTTTCAACCCTAAAACTAATTCTTCAGGAAATATGTAAGTTCAATCCTAAATGGCGGAAGCATAGTTATAAATGTGTAAAAATATATTTCACATTGAGAGAAATCCACTTGAAAAAGTAAAATGGGGCAAGGAGAACCCAGTGATTAAGATTCATTGCAGAGGAATGAGAAATCCAAGCTGTGAACGAAGCTGGAGAGTGTGCTCTGGTTTTTAAAATAGCTGATTTTCCTCCAAGCTTCTATTAAACTATGAACAATAAGACTAGTTTTGCACGGAGGCAGTTGATCCTCCTGTAGTTATTTTTCAGGACTACCTTTCTAATTCCCTTTGCCAGGATAACAGATTTCTGAAATGAACATCACAGCACCTGGCTCACGTCTCTTTTGGTTTGAGGATTTATTTCTCCTTTTCAAGGCTCATTTTGAGTTCACAAAGGACCACTACTGCTTTCTGGCAGGTCTGTACAAGCCTTGCAAGCCAGTCTTTCATACAGCACAGGTACCTTTAAAATAGGAACAAAGGGGAAGTGAATATTCATAGATATACATGGGGGGTCCTTTTAGATGGCAAACAGTATCAGTAATGTGATTATTGAGATAACAAAATATTTGTGCTATAATATGCAGAATCTACTTAAGGGTCATTTATAAACTTGTAGCATAATCTTATTAATAATGTTATCTTTAGATGATAAAGTATGCATCTATTAAATGTTTAGAAAAACATTCCAAAAAGGAAGTCATATATGTAGTGAGCTACTTTGAACATTTATCATTGATAAAATGTTCTTTACTTGGAAGATGAGATATGACCCATGTCTCCTTCTCTATATCTGTGGCCATGATAGTTAGCTACTGCTCCATATGAGAAGACAAACTATGTGCCATGCAATACTAGATAAAAATAGAAATTTCAGAAATTTGTTATAGGCCAACCACTTCTGAGAGCCAGATAATCTCATTTCAGAACTGAGGTCCCAACTGTCAGATGAAAGAAACCAACTGGATCAAAACTTATTACTCTCCAATAACAGTATTTGGTGTAATATCTAACTGATCCTGGGAGAGAAGCTATTGATAAATTAGGTTATGATTATATTATTACCAGAGTTCTATTTACAAATAGGTTTATCACATTAACTGGAACATGGAAGTACAGTTTGTAAAATTTCAGTCAAAATAGCATATTTGTAGTTATTTTTTTCAACATCACCAAATTGATTTTTTTATTTGAACAAAAAGAAAAGTTTACATTAGGTTCTTAACATTTGTTTTTACAGATCATTTGGTAATTTGGGGGACTAACACATTTTTTTTTCTGTGTAATTAAAAGTAATATAGGGACATTTTCTTGCTTTTTATGAACATTTTTTTTTTCTGGAAGAAGGAGAACTAAAACATAACATGCTTAGCAGCAATACTGTTCAGCCTATGATGAGCTGCCCAAGTCAATGGTATAGGTTTATGAATGGGATAGTCAACAGTTAGTAGCTGGGGAAGAATTCATTGTTGGTGGAAGCAAGACATAGCAAGAGGAAAGAAAAGGTTGCAAGCTATATCAGTAATTTCAATAGATTTACACATTTCAAATGAGGTTAAGTAATATCAACCGTTATGCTTTTGCTTGTGACAAACACAATTCAAAAAGTTTAAGAAAAAAGGGGGCTGGCTTACCAGTATAGGTAAAGGGTAAGTTCAGAGTGTTTGGTTCAATCAGAATTGTATCTGAGGGCTCAATGGAAACATTCTGAGTTCAGTTTCCCCACAGTGTCTCACTTCTTCTCTTCAGACTTCCTGTCATCAGGCACCCCAGGCACATTGGTCTCATTTCCAGGCAAAGATGTTGACATGTAACTCTCATTGTTCACAGCAGCCAGTGAATCCAGAGAAAGCAAAGTGCCTCTCCTTCTCCAGTATGCTAAGAATCTAAGGAGAGCTGTAATTGTCCTGGTCTTGAGCAGGTTGTCATCTCTGCAGCAGTGGCTGTAGTCAGAGTCCCCTGGGATGGGACAGCCTGGTTTCTATGCTCGACTTCTCTGATGGAGGAATGGAGAAGCAGGGGTGACAACCTAGCTGCATAGACTTTTTCTTTCCTCCCTCCCTCCCTCCCTCCCTCCCTCCCTCCCTCCCTCCCTCC
>CABHPH010155391.1:0-35963 GCA_902168325.1 Peromyscus nudipes | reverse complement strand
GCTCTCATCAACCCTGGAATCTTTCTCCTTTGAGCACTTGGCTTTTTGATCTTCCTGAATGTCCTTATTCATTGGAGATTTTGCTCTCTGGCTCATCTTACAGAGACACTCCGGCAGTTCAGTCGTTAAAGCAAATGGACCACCTCCCCAATGTGGGCTATTATCACCTTTTCTTTTAAAAAGGACGTTATTTTATTATTTGGTTTCTAAGTATGTATACACGTGTGTGTCTGTGGGTGGGCATGTGCACAGGAGTGCCGGCATTGATGGCGGCCAGAAGAGAGTGTCAGATCCCCGTGGAGCTGGAGTCACAGGTGGTTTGTGAGCTGCCTGGTATGGGTGCTAGTATTCTGGCAGAGTCGCAAGCACTCTTAACCACTGAGCCATCCCTCAAGCACCCCTTTCCTTTTGTGCATGGGAAAACTTAAAAGTTCCCTGTCTCCTTGAGGTTGTGAGGCCATGTGAATGACTGTGGTCAAAATGAGCAACACTGAAGTGAATCTGATCTTCGGTAAAATATTGACCAACTGGTAGGTGTCATTTCATATCTGCACCTTCAGACGAGCAGAATTATCATCCGAAAGGCAGAATTTTACCTCTGCCTGGCTCAAAGAGTATGAGAACAGCACGGACCAGAAGCCACACTTTTTACCAGCTGGCCAGGAATGGGACACGGAGACTTTTGCTGCTTTAAGCCCCTGAGGTTTGGGCTGCTTGTTATAGCAGCAAAACTCAGCCCACAACGCCTGCTGCTCTGACCAAAAGTCAGCTGCCCCTCAAGCAGAGCATTTGAGTTTTTACAGTTAAGTATCATGTGGGTGATGGTGTTAACCTCCATACACTTGGTCACACTGGGAGAATCCTATCCTGATTTGGTAACAAGTTTTATTTTTCTAAGTGCGGATTGAATTTTCACAAATGCTTTTCCTGTGTCTATGGAAATAGTATTATAGATTTTTCTTTGGTCAAATGCAATATTAAACCAACCAATTTTTAAGTGTTAAATCAACTTTTCAATATTGGAATAAACCCCATGTTTTAGATACAGTTTCTATTGCTGTGATAAAACATAAAAACAAAACACCCCCCCCCAAAAAAAACCCAAAAAAACTGCTTGAGGAGGAAAGAGTGTGTTTCAGCTTACAATACCCAGGTCACACTCCATGACTGAGGGAAGTCAGGGCAGGAACTCAAGGCAGGAATCTGGAGACAGAAACTGAGGTGGAGGCTGTGGAAAAACGCTGCTTACTGCCTTGCTCCCCACAGCATGCTCACTCTTCTTTCTTACACACTGCAGGACCACTTGTCCAGAGGGCACCACTCACAGTGGGCTGGGCCCTCCCACACTAATAATCATCAACCAAGAAAATGTCCCACAGGTTTACGCACAGGCCAATCTGGTGTGGTGGTTTTTTGTTTTTTGTTTGTTTGTTTTAGCTGAGGTTCCCTCTTCCCAGATGACTCTACTTTATGTCAAGTTGACCAAACAAACAAACAACAAACAAAAAAACTAACCAGGATTCCCACTTGTTATGGTGTGGTATTATCTTGGATTTGACTTTCTAGTATTTAGTTTATAACTTTTTCATAGGAAGGTATAACAGCCAGATCCTAATTGATTCAAAACAGATTACTGTTTTGAAAAACTACTCAGTGAAAGTACAACTTACCAAAATGACAGGGGGAGAATCTGAATACTGGGGACGTTCTATAGTTCTAGGCCCATGGAGTCTTTCTGAGAAGACAAGTCTAGGCCTAGGAATCTTCATAGGCACACTTGCTCAGCTATTAGAGATAGCAATCTTCCAAAATGCTTTCAGAGAATAGCTGGAAAGAGTATCTTTAAAAAAACTTTTTATTAATTAATGTGTATAGGTGTGAGCTTGCATGAATTTATGAGCACTGAGTGCATGCAGTACATATGGAGGCCTAAAGAGGGCAGCAGAACCTCTGGAACTGTAGTTACAGCAGGTTGTGAATCTCCATGTGGGTGCTAGGAAACAAATCCAGGTTCTCTGCAAGAACAGCAGGTGTTCTTAACTACTTAGCCGTCTCCCCAGCCCCAACAGGATCTTTCTGATGGCTTCAGTATTGTTTTAATTATGTTAAACTGGTTCCATTAACAGAACTGTAGATGGGCATTGCTATTTTCTGGAAGGGTTTATGAAGGACTGCTACCATATGTAAATTTCAAGTGTACTGACACAATGTTGCTCCTGACATCCTAATCTCTGCCCAGTGTTGGTAGGGTCTGTTGTAAGAGCTCCTTTTTTAGATATGGTTTTGACAATTTGCACTTACTTTCTCAATTATTTTTCTTGATTGACCTTTAGTTTATCAGCTATTGGCTTAGTTTGTATTTGTTTGATTCATGTCTGATTTCTTTAACTTTTAAAAAATTTTTAACGATGGAAACAAAAAATATACCTAAAAACGAAGCTTCTGAAAAAACCATTTGTTCTTTCCTGTCTTGTGTAGCTGAAGTTTTCTCTGGTCCTGCCCAGCCCCATGGACCCCACAGCTACTTATAAAATAATCACTCAGAAGCTTATATTAATTAGAACAGTTCAGCCATTAGCTCAAGCCTACCACTAGCTAACTCTTGTATCTTAAATTAACCCATTTATATAAATCTATACTTTGCCACATGGCTTGTGGCTTACCAATACCTTTACATTTTGCTTCTCCTGGTGGTGGCTCACATCTGCCTTGCCTTTCCTTTCTCTTCCTGTCTATCTCTTTGAATTTCCCACCTGCCTCTAAGCTGCCTTGCCATAGGCCAAACAGCTTTATTTATCAACCAATCAGAGCAACACACATTCACAGCATACAGAAAGACATTCTTCTTCTGTTTCTCAGGTAATATTATATCCTTCTGAGGTCTTTAACGTAGTTGAAGACTAGCTAGTTATAATTTCCTTAGTTATGATAAAAGATAAATTAGATATGAAACCTTAGACTCACAAATATAGGATAGATCGGATATCTTCTTCAATTTTGACAAATACAAATAGACTAGATATTATAACTATAATTCTTGCTTGATAATTGTTTTGCTATATGTAATTTCACTATGTTAAAGTTAAAACCCACCTCTTTGAAAAAAAAGAAAAAGGGGAAGTGCTGTGGATGTCTTTCTGTATGCTGTGAATATGTGTAAATATGTAAAGGTATTGGTAAGCCACAAGCCATGTGGTAAAGTATAGATTTATAGAAATGGGTTAATTTAAGATATAAGAGCTAGCTAGCCAGAGGCCTGCCATAGACCATACAGTTTGTAAGTAATATAAGCCTCTGTGTGTTTAATTGGGTTTGAGTGGCTGCAGGACTGGGTGGGACATAGGAAAACTTCCAGCTACAGTCTTGTATCAAACTTCCTCAAACTTGACCTTGGCCTCCCACCTGGGCTTGCATTTCAGGGCTGCATCTCTAAAGACATCCTTGTTGACAACAGTTTTGTCCAAGGGGATGTCCACAGAGTACCTTGTGGGCATGAGGTGATTGTAGTTATAAACTTTCACAAAGGCCTTGTTCTTTGACCTCTTGGCAATTTTCTTCTTGCCCATGGCAGCTGTCACTCTTCAGGGATAACAGTCAATTCCAGCCATCAGGGCATGGCTCTGTGGGCAGTCTGAGGTGATGTAATCAATGATCTTCACAATGATGGCTTTGTGTCTGGAGTAGCGTCTAGCCAGGACCAGCACCACTTTCCTGGGTTTCAGGAACTTGCCCATTTTGACAGCAAGCAGCCAGTACCCAGTAGAAAGGTGTTTAACTGTTTTTTTTTTCTTCAGGGTTTTAAGAGAGTGTGAGATCATGAACTCTATTTCCTGGTTCACCCTACTCTTGTTTCTTAATCTGTATTTCCCCTAAGCATTTCCACTAGAATTATTTTCTCTTGACTGAATTATTTCCTTTAGCCTTCCTCCTAGTGTCTGCCTACTGGTAACAAGATATTCCACTTTTTTAATGTGTCTTAAAATGTCTGTATTTATGTATGATTATTTGTGGCTGGCAAGTTCCGTATTTCCTTTTTCTCCTTCAGAAGTTTGAAGTCCATCCCTCTGTCTTCTGTCCTCTATCATTCTGACTGAGAGGTGGCCGTCAGGACTGCTTTTGTTCCATTTCAGTTTGTCTTAACTTTTCTTGTCTGTCTGTTCTTAAGGGTTTATTTTTTGTTTTCAAGGGAGCAGCACAATGTGTCACCTGTGATGTTTTGGATGTTCCTGCTTATGGAGTAGTATTGTTCCTGACGTTGACTCTTTCTCCCCCATCATCACATCCAGAGTACAGGGGTGTCAGCCTTTCCGTGGAGACCCTGGGTAGCTCTGACCATAATTTTGTGGCTTGAGTCATTTTTTTTCCGTCTGAACATTTTCTTCTGCCTATTTATTTTAATAACTTCAGCTCTGTCTTTCTGCTGTTAAGTGCAACCATTAAGTTCCTCACATCAACTGTTGTGTTTCCAGCACTGGAATTGCTGAGTCCGTCTCTTCAGTGGTGCCCAATTCTCTACATTTGCCTTGCAGTTTCTTCAGCACATCAATTGGGATTTTTTTCTTTTCTTTTCTTTTCCCTTTCTTTCTTTTTCTTTTTTCCAACACCATGTCTGTTTCCTGTTTCCTGATTTTGTCTTTCCTTTTGTATGATCGACACTTTCCACACAGTAGCATGTACTGATATACAATACAGTGTGTAACTACACATATCAGTCTATAAATTCCCTGGAAAGTTACAGAGATAAGCAGAACGCTTCAGGAAATGTCTCCCTTCACAGCAGTCATGTTTTGTCTGAATCTTCACCGAGAATGGGGGAGGAGGTTAAAATCCTGTGAGGACAGTCTTGCTGCCTTTCACACTTGTTCCTGGATGTAGCTCTTGCTATCCTTGAGGGATGCCTGGGGTGTTGGGCAAGCCTCCTTGTTGGTAGGCTCTCACTTTCAGTGTTGCTCGCTCTGTCCCCCTTCCCCATAGCCTCTGAGGGCTTCCAGCTCCGGTGGCTTCTCAGCCTCTTGGAACTTCATTTCAGATTTGACAGCACTCTTTGAGGAGAAGCCCTTAGTGTTGGGAGCACTCCTTTGAACTAGCCTTTCTCTTGCGCATCTGACCTGAATCACTGTGTACTCATTATAGCCTCTCTTAGGACAACCACCGGAAGCCACTCTCCTCCTCAGTGTTTGCCTGTGTCAGTGTGTAAGAGCTGCTTGCAGACAGAAACTTATTTACCAACCACTGGAAGCCACTCTCCTCCTCGGTGTTTGCCAGTATGTAAGAGTTGCAGGCAGATAGAAACCTACACCTCCCAAGATTCTCCCACCCTAGCTTTCCTCCCATCCACAGCATCACCCACCACCTCTCTTCCTCCCTCTGCCGTGTTCTCGGTCTCTCTGTGGCGCTCCTCAAGCTCCTGCATCTTGAGTTCTGCCATTGCCCCAGTGAAACAGCTTTCATGGGTACTGTCATGACCTGTAGGTTCTTCAAAACAGCAGATAGCAGTAACGTTTCTTTCTGGGACACAAAATTAAATCACCCCGGAACTGACCACCACACAGAAGAAATAGAGCATGCCCAGTCCCCTTTCTAAACATTCCTGTCCCTAGACAACAGTGTTTAGTTTGTATTGTGTTTGGGAATCATAAAAATGGTCACACGTTTTAGGCGTTCTTTCGTGGCTGGCTGCTCTCCCTGGAGGCTGAGTCTTTAAGATTCACCCACAAGGCTGTGGATGCCAGGAGGCGGTTCATTTTGTTGCCGTATAATGTTCCATTGTGTGACTGTACCATTCATTCACTTGCCCTTTGCCCATGGTTCGAGATCTTTGCACTGTGTCTAGTTTTGGGCTATCATGAGCAGTTCTGCTGGCTGTAATTTTGCCTGTTCCTCCTGATGTTCATGTGCAAGGACTTTTCGGTGATGTGCACTAAAGGAGAGCTGCTGGGCTGCCTGGAGAATGGGTACACGTGCAGTTTCCTAAGAGCGCAACAAATACTTTCCAGAGTGATGTATCACTTCCTACTCCAGGAAGCCAAGCACAGTCATTCCCCAGTCTCCACAGGCGCACTGGGCCACAGATGCAGGGTTCAGTCATCACGGACTAGCCTCACGCGGTTTACTGTTTTCTGTTAGTCTCTCCTGTTTCTTTCTACTTCCACCGTGGCACGGACTTTATCAATCTGTTTGACCAAATCTGCTCAAATATCACCACTGCCCATCGACACCAAGCTTTTGTGATTATATGTGCATTATCTATTTAGGGCACGTCTTAACCTTGAGCTAGACAGTAAAAGGACGTGAAAGCTGTGAGAGCCATATGCCAGGCTTGGTGATATACACCTTGTGGTGGTTTGAATAAGAATGGCCCCCACTGGCTCATATGTTTGAATGCTTAGTTGCCAGGGAGTGGCACTACCTGAAAGAATTAGAAGGATTAGGAGGTGTGGCCTTGTTGGAGGAAGTGTGTCCCTGGGAGTGAGCTTTGAGGTTTCAAAAGCCCACACCAGGGGCAGGCTCTCTCTTCCTGCTGCCTGCAGATCAGAATGTGGAACTCTCAGCTACTTCTCCAGCACCATATCTGCCCGTGTGCCACCATGCTCTCCACAATGATGATAGTGGATTAACTTTAGGAAACTGTAGGCAAGCCCCCAATTAAATTCTTTCTTTTATAAGAGTCGCCTTTGTTCTGGATTCTCTTCCCAGCAACAGAACAGTGACTAAGCTATACTTGTAGCCCAAATACTTTGGAGTCAGAGGCAGGAAGCTTTTTATTTTGAGGGCGGCCTGGTCTACACTGCAAGGTCCAGTCAACTTGAACTGTATGGCTAGTGGCTAGCACACAGGGCAGCCTGCCTCCTTGGCCTTGCCAATATTCTGTGTTACCGACTCTTGCTCTTTGTCAGTTGGCTGAGCACACACTTGCATGTCATTGCAGTTTCAAATGTGTTCTCTCATTAACCAACCAGAGGTTGCTTCATTAATTTAGTTCCTGGTTGTCTTTCCGCTTCTGCAAAGGACCATTTCACAGCTTCTTACCATTTTTTTCTGGTGGAAGTATATGCTTTTATTTGCAGAGGGTCTCTGCGATCCTACCTGATGCCTCCTTGTCAGCTGCCAGATGCACATATTTTCTCTGTCTTGTGCTGGCCCTTTCTAGTCCTTCATGATGTCTTCATTTTAAGGTGGCTGAACTTTCCTTATGGCCCGTGGTGTGTTTTCTTCATGGATGGCTGCTGTGGGAGGGCTCAGCTCACTGTGGGCAGTGCCACCTCTGAGCTAGTGCTCCCCAGCTGTGCCCACAGGTCATTGTGGGGGAGCATTTTCTCAGTTGCAGCTCTCTCTTCCCAAATGGTTCTAGCCTGTGTCCAGCTGACATGAAACTAGCCAGCATAACACGCTGGTTTAAATATCGCACATCATTTGGACTCTAGGGACCTCCCTCCCTCCGACATTTGTACTTGAGGGGACAGCTTTCACCAAGAACAGCCAGCACAGCTAATTCGCAACTACGATGATGACAAGTCCTGGCTTAACACCCTTCAGTGGCCCTCACTGGCCTAAGATTAGAACTGGAATAGGTTTTCAAGGTTCTTGGTGGTCCAGAACCTGCTTATCTCTCTCAGTTCATCTCTACTGAGTTAAATTAGTAACTGCACTTCAAATTCCTTGCCCAAACTCTGGCACATGGCAGCTGTGTTGGTTTCTTTTCCTGTTACTGTGATGAGATGCTCAAACACAACTTCTAGGAGAAAGTTCTAGCTCACCATTCCAGACTTCGGGACATCTTGGCAGGGAAGTCTCAGCAGCAGAGGCATGAAGCAGCTGGTCACATTATATTCACAGTCAGAAAACAGCAGTGGGTGTATGTCTGCTCACTAGGGCTCAGCTCACTTTCTTCACTCTTACACAGCCCAGGATCCCCTGCTTAGGGAATAGAGCCACCCATAGTGGGTGGATCTTCCTGCCTCAATTAATGTAATCAATATAACCTCCCATAGACATACCCAGAGGCCACGTCCCTGGTGATTCTAGACTTTGCAAGCTGGTAATTCAGCTACACAGCAACTTTTCTCTGAGGTGAGCACAGGCTTCTTTACAATGTCTACCACAGCTGCAGTTCTAGTTATTTTGAAAATTAATGTCCCCCTGCCCGGAGGCTCTGTTGCCTTGTAGACTCTCCGAGGGGTCTCATCAGCCTAGAAAGTAGCTGCATCGCATTTACATTTTCGTGACTATGTGTCAGAATAGGCAAGTAAAAGCCATGTCATCTGTCAGAGGATACAGGTATCCTCTTTGAATATAAAGGAGATAGCCCAACAGGGTTTGTAAAGAGGGTAAAGGGAACCAAGTCTAGTGCTCCTAGAAGCATTTAAAACACACAGTTTGGGAGCAATTAGGACAGCCAATTAGAAGCAAGCAGCACTTCCTAGCTTCTCCATGGCTTAACAATGAAAACAGCCAGGGAGCAGCTTTTCCGAGAGACGGGGCATGTGGAGGATGCTCTGAAGCTCAATGCTGTCTATGCAGAGACTTAGAGAAAACCATTGACTCAGTTTGGAAAAATATTCAACACTTTACAACAATCCACTGACTCTGAAGATAACATCAAGAGACGGCTGCTTCCCCCAAAAGGCTCTCATATAAAAAGGCAGAAATATCAATTTCAACAGACGTACGTGTCTAACATAGAAATGCAGAAGCGAGGCAGCATGGCTTCTCCAAACATTTATGATTCTCTTGCAACCAACTCCAAATATGCTGAAGGGAATGAACTACCAGATAGGAATTCAAAATACTAATTCCAAACATCAATGAATTTTAAAAAGTACAAAAAAAATAAATCTTAACACATTCAGGAAGATAGCACAAGATGTGATGGGAAATTTGGGATAGGAAGGGGATTGATTTTAAAAGAGGAACAAAAAGAAATCAAAATCCCAGTGAAAATAAGAAGCCCAGTGTCCCAGTTAGCTTCAGACAACTTGACACAGTGTGCAGTCATCTGAGAAGGGAGACCCAGCTGAGTGATTGCTCAGACCAGGTCAGCCCATAGACGTGTCTGTAAGGAATTGTCTGAATTGTTAACTGATACAGGAGGCTCATCCCACTGTGAGCAGCACCATTCCCTAGGCAGGTGGTCGTGGTCCTTATCAGAAAGATCGTGAAGCATGAGCCCGAGTGAGCTGTCAACTTGCTCCTCAGAGTCTACTTCAGGTTCCAGCTTGAGTGCCTGCCCTGGTTTCTGTCAGGGATGGACTGTGACCTGTAACCCGGAATAAGCCTCTTCCTCCCTTAAGTTGCTCCTAATGAGATCACAGCAGCAGAAAGGAAACCAAACCAGTCAGTTATTCAAAAAAGAGCAGTGAAAAGTCTCACCAACAGAGTAGACCAAGCAGAGGGAAGAAGTCCCAGGGTTTGAAGACACAGATGATGAATTATAACACTCAGACAGCAATAAAGCAAGGGCAACCATGAACAAAGCATGTAAGACCCCTGGGGTGGGATTAAAAGACTAAACCTAGATATTTAGGGAACAGAAAAAGGCATTGAGGCAAAAATTGAAGGCATAAAAATACTCTTGGATAAAATAATGGAATATTTTCCCAATCTTGGAGATGATACAGACATCAGGTATAGGGGCCATTTAGAACCCCAAACAGAGGTGGCCAGAAAAGAACCACTCTGTACCATATTACAGTTAAGACTCCAAGAGCACAGCACAAAGATAGAAGAGTGGAAGCTGTGAGAGAAAAATGTGAAGTCTTTTACAAAGGCAAAGTCGTTAGATGCAGCAAAGTTCTCAGCCCAAACTTAACAGCCAGTAGCTCCTAGAAGGGTGCGTTTCCAGCCCTGAAAGGCAGCTGCCCCGAGTCATTACTGTACCCAGCAGAGTCACCTTTTAGAATTAAAGGAGAAATAAAGACATTCTAGGAGAGAGATAAGCTAAAGGAGTTTATGATCACTAGTCCCTCATTAAAGAAGATATTTAAAAGAATTCGACATTCACACGAGAGGAGGGTAAACATGGCACCAAGAGCCAAGAAGCCAATAAATCTTAGTAATTCCATAGAATTAGAAAAGAATCAAGCATTAGAAAAAACAACAAAATTGTGACCCTGGATGTAAAGGCTCTTAATCATCCAAATGAAAAGATACAGACAGGATGGCTGGATTAAAAAGCAAGATCCCATTGTTTGCTCCATCAAGAAACATACCTCCCTGACAGAGGCCTAGAGACAGAGGGAGCACATGGAAAATGATGTTCTTAGTAAGCAGACTATGGAAGCAAATGGGAGTTAATGTCCGGAAAAGCAAATTTCAAGGCAAATAATTTCTTATTTATTCATCTAACAGAGAATAAATATCCAGAAAATACCAAGAACTCAAGTTCAGCATTGCCATGTGAGTGTGGTAAAGACTCCTGGCCTTGCAGGACTCTACGCAGGAGCTTGTGATTACACAAAAATTCTTGATGTTCTTGATCAAATCTCCAAAGTAGCAGTGTAGACATTGTTCCAAACAGACAAGAAACAAAATGCTGGGCATGGCTAAAACAGAACCAGGTACTTGAGAGCTAGGAGAGGAGCTTGAGAGACTGTCCAGTGGGTAAAGGGCTTGTGCGCAGGTGTGAGGACCCATCACCCAGGCAAAGCCTGGGGAATAACGTGCACCTGTGTAAGCTCAGTGTGCCTATGTGAGATGAAAGGCAGACATGGAAGACCTTCCAGAAGTGTGTAGGCTAGCAGGGCTGCAACATGAAGACCTAGTCTCAAATAAGGAAGACTGACAGGCAAGGGTGTTCTGTGACAATCACACATGCACTGTGGCATGGCTATGTCCCCATACATGCCCACACACATGCTATTGCAAGTATACACTACTGCACACATGTTACTATATGCATGTTATTGCATGCACATGCTGCTGCATGCACATGTTACATACATATGTTATTGCACGCACATGATACTGCATGCACATGCTGCTGCACACACATGCTACTGGAAGAACAATTGCAAGGTGCCCGGATACAGGAGCTAATTCTCAGGCTCAGAGGGAACTAAGTGTAGCAAGAAAAATGTTTTAGCAAAACGCTTGTGAAGCGTTGGAAAATCCTCTTGCCAGCTGGGAAGTGGCCAACACCATCAGGTATCTTTGGTTGGATGATGTGAAATTGATGTAACAAAATGTTCTGTTAAAAAAAGAACTAAAACCTGAACATCAAGAAAGCCTGGAAAACAATCAGCAGAGGAGCAGAGGAGTGTAAACAGATACTTTCCAAGCTAAGTACAAATTGCCAATAAACACATGAAAAACAAGGATTAATTTTTAAAGTTGTCAGGGAAATGCAAATAAAGACTACATAGAAATTCCAGCCAGCCCCAGTCAGAAGGGCTTCCATGCAGACTACTCTAAGTGGGTTTGGGAATGAAGCTTAGGGTTAGAGCAATTGCCTAGCATGCACAAGGTTCTGGGTTCACTCTGCCCCCAGTGCTGCCAACAATAACAACAACAACAACAACAACAACAAAACCCCAGCTGCAGCATGAGGGAAATAAAAAACCTTTATACAATGTTGGTAAGAATGTAAATTAGTCTAGCCACTACAGAAGTCAGTATGCAGCTTCAAAAAACTAAAAATAGGAGGGCCATGTGACCCAGATCCAACTCCTAGGTATATCCCTGGAGGAATCAAAGTCAGCGTACGGCAGAGACACCTGCTCATGTTTATCACTGCACTACTTGTGACAGCCAAGGCATGAAGTCAATGAATGTATGCAGAATGCAGTGCGCTATGCACGCACAGGGCAGCATTATTAAGGCATAAAGAGAAACAAATCATATTGTTTGCCGGAAAATGGATGAAATGTATCGTTAATAATGTCAAATAAGTTGGACTTAGACTAATTTCTCATGATTTCAAACATGGAATCTGGAGGGGAAAAGACCTGAAAATAGAGGAACAGGAAGGGCCCAGAGGAAGTAGGAGAGGAAGAGATGTTAACCAAAGGGTGTATACTATCAAAGCGTGTTATCTCCATGTTTGGAAATGTCACAATAGACCTTCCTTTTATGCAGTTGATATGTATTATTAAAATATTTGCGGAAAATAAAGGCGATATCCAGGGAGCACGAAAAATAACTTATATTTAATTAGCAACACAGCCAGCCTCTGATATTTGGAATGGAGGATAAGACAGACTGGCAGCTGATTGAGATCTGGGGTACAGATATTAACCACACACAATGTCAGGTGGTAAAGTGGTGTCACCATTTACTTATTTCCCTAAGCCTGGGACACTCCTCCCTCCCACATGTCTCTCTTCAAACCCTCCACATTCGCATTATATAAACCTGCCAAAGGAATTTTGCTACAGCCAAGGGCTCCCTGCACAGTTCCTTGGCACTTCCCCCTGTGTTGATGGACATTCCTTCAGTAGGGCTTTCTGCAATGGGACTTTCTTTTTCAATTATAAGTGGGTGGAGACTGTGATGGTTTGGATGAGAATGGCCCCCATAGTCCCTTTTGAGTACTTGGTCCCCAGTTTGGGAAGGATTTGGAGGCATGGCCTTGTTGGAGGAGGTGTGCCGTTGGGGGTGGGCTTTGAGGTTTTAAAGACTCCCTTGACTCCCGGTGCTCTGTCTCTGTCTCTGTCTCTGTCTCTGTCTCTGCCTTGTGGTTGTGGATTACGATGTGAGCTCTCAGCTGTTTTTTCATTCTGCCATCATGGATGGGTTCTAATCCTCTGCGACCACACACCAAACAAAACACTTTCTAAGTGGCCTTTAGTCATGGTGTTTTATCACAGCAATAGAAAAGTAACCAAGACAGACTTTGGTAAATAGAAAGCAAGATAAAGCAAGAAGGGTGCACAAGAATGAATTAAATAGGATCATCTGTCCTAATTAACATATCCACTCACTGTAGGCAGGGTGTGTGTGTGTGTGTGTGTGGGTGGGTGGGTGTGTGTATGCATACAAAGTTCAGAGATGGACATTGGGTATTGTCTTAGTCAGTGTTACATTGCTGTGAAGAGACACCATGACCATGGCAACTCTTATAAAGGAAGCTTTTAATTGGACTTGCTTACATGTTCAGAGGTTAAGTTTTTTGTCATCATGGCAGGGAGCATGGCAGCAGACAGACAATCATGGTGCTGGAGAAGTTACTGAGAGTTCTACATCCAGACCCACAGACAGCAGGAAGAGAGAATTCTCTGGGCTTGACTTGGGCTTCTGAAACCCATCCCCAGTGACACATTTTTTCCAACAAGGCCACACCTATCCCAACAAGACCACATCTCCTAAGCCTTCTAAATAGTGTCATTCCTGATAACCAAACATTCAAGTCTATGAGTCTATGAGGGTCTAGACCCAAAGACAGACATAAGAAAGGATGTGATAGGGTTCCTTGGCCATTCCATGCCAGCTAATGCCCATACTTCCTCCTGTGCTTAATCAGAAGGCACCTTTTAGCAATGACACTCTCCATTACCCATGCATAGACTAGCCCTTCTCACCTGTTTAGCCCCTCTGGGTTTTTCCAAACCTGCACATATTGTGAGGAGTCCCAGAATTCTGTATTTCAGCCACTATACCTGCCCATATTCCCAAAAAGATCCACTGCAGCCCCAGGTGGCTCCTAAGCCTGTGCTGTGGTCATGTTTTCCAAGCACAATTTCAAAGGTAAGAGCATCAGTAGAGTGGGAAGCCAAGCTATGGATGCTGCACAAGCTGTACACCCACACAGCTGGCTGTCATGGTAGAGGAGGCAATACCATAGTTTGAATCTGGGAGCTGTTGCTAGGCATTCATAGTGCTGCAGACTGCAGGGTGGGCTGATGGGAAGAAACTAATGACCAGAGACATTAAAAATCCAAAAGAAGTGGAGGAGGGTCATAGGTGCCCATCTTTTTGAGTGATATTAGTCAGGGTTCTCTAGAAGAACTGACAGATAGAATGTATATAGACCAAGAGGAGCTGGAGTGATAGCTTACCTATTAGGACTTACTTCATAATCATGAGGGATAGAATGTATATAGATCAAGAGGGACTGGAGTGGTGGCTTACCTGTTGGGAACACTTACTACATAATCATGAGGGATAGAATGTATATAGACCAAGAGGGGCTGGAGTGGCGGCTTACCTGTTGGGAACACTTACTACATAATCATAGGACTGAGTTCAGACTAAGAGGGGCTGGAATGGTGGCTTACCTGTTAGGAACACTTGCTACATAACCATGAGGACCGAGTTCAGACCAAGTCCCCACATAACAAGCCACCACCCCACATACAATTGTAATTATACCTCCAAGGGATCCAAAACCCTCTTCTGGCCTCCATGAATGCAAATGAATGCACGCACACACACACACACACAACCCAGACACTTAAAGAGGGGGTGAAGTTATTAGCTTGGCTTACACAATACAGTTTGTCCAGCAAGGGCCATCTGCGCACTGGAGAGGCTGAGAACTCCACTACAAGGCTGGATATCTCAGCAGACCAACCTGGTATTGAAAACCTGGAGGATTCCTGGAAAGCTGCCCATCTTCCACCTACAACGGAAGTCCAAAGAAGCTGAGTTCTGAAAAGAGAGAAGAGCTATAGTGGCAGCTATGCAGTGGCAGCTATGCAGTAGCAGCAATGCAGCAGAAGCGTAGATAAACTTACTAGAAATATGGAAAGGAAGCAAGTAGAAAGAGCTAAGCTTTCAGCCTCCTTTCATCTGGGCTGCCCCAGGAAGGTGCTGCCCACACTTCAGTTAACCTGGCTGAGAAAGTCCCTCACAGGTGTGCCCGGTGGCTTGTCTCTTAGTTGATGCCAGACACAGTCATATTGACAACCAAGGTGAATCTGCACGGCAATGTTCACACTTGTAACAGGTGTCTTCCTCCCGTCTCCCTCCCTCCCCTCCACTCTTCCTCCTGCTTTTGAGGCAGGGTCTTAGAGCCCAGGCTGGCCTGGAACTCCCTACATAGTCCAGGTTGGTCTCAAACTCACAATCCTCCTGCCTCAGCCCTTTGAGTGCTAGGATTCCATCCCTAACCTGCACACTTCTTCTGGCACCCATATATGATATATATTTTCACAGGAAGACATCTGCAGGTGCTTTGCATGGCTTCTAGCCCCCTAGTCTGGTGGAAAACGCCAGAAAGCTTGCACTCGTAGGCAGCAGCACAGATTATTAAACCCAGCGAGTTCTCTGCCGATCACTTTAGTGGTGTACGATATTTATAAATTCCATTAAGAATGCAATTATTTTAAGGCACACTTTTCAAGCAAAATCGAAAAGTTGCTTCGTGCCATCTTTAATAAGCTCTAACATGGCTTCTTAAATGTCCTCTCGGGAGTATAATTACTGACAGTCTTCAGGAAAATCAGGCAGGTTTTCCAGAACACACCTTCCTGGCTGGAGCCTTGAGTTTGCTCTCTGTGGATTTGCATGTGAAAGAGATTTGCTTTGCTGTTTTGTTTCTCCTGTCTTTCTGAAGTGCATCCCCAATTGTGGCTGTCAGTCTCACACAAGTACTAGTTCACCGGCTCCTTTACTTCCTGTGCGATGACAGGGTAAGGCGAGAATCGAAATAGCAATTCACTATTATTTCTCCCTCGATCACTGAATAAGACACCCAATCTGGCTCTCTGTGTAGCCGGAAATTGTTCTGTGTCTTGGCTTCTGCCTCCCTCTGTGACTCCTACAGGAGACTCTCCTGGTCTCCAGCCTTCTGGACACAAATATCTGTAATCAACAAGGCTGGAGTCTGATATAAATTTATGGCTGAAGTCTGTGAAGCCGAGAGGTTCTCAGATGACATGAGATGACTCAAAAGTATGATCTGCATCAAAACCCATGAGGATCTTACATGCTATCAATTCTGCTTTCATTTTTCATTAAAAAAAAAAAAAACACCCACCAAAACCCCTTTATGTGTATGAGTGGTTATCCACATGTATGCTTGTGTACTAAGTGAATATAGTGCCCATGGAATCCAGAAAACGGCGTTAGGTCCCATGGAACTGGAGTTAGAGATGGTTGTGAATTACCCCTTGTTTAGGTTTAGGGTTAGGAATGAAAGCCAGGTCCTCTGGAAGAGCGGCCAGTACTCTTAACTGCGGAGCCATCTCTCCAGTTACCATCTCTCCTTTCTCCCCTCTATTTCGTAAAGCTTATCAGGCTCAAATGAAAGCCTGCAAACTGAAAAGTTTGAACTGGCAACCTTAATTTTTTACAAGCTTGTGTATTCCAAAACTCCTATTTGGGGCTGAGCAGTGGATCAGCTGGTAAAGCACCTGAATCCCCTGCAACCACATTAAAAAGTGGGGCCCAGTGGTGTGGGTCTCATAGTCCACAGCCCCTACCATGCTGGGGTCTTGACTGGCTGGATCCTGTACAGCTCAACCACAGCCACTGTGAGATCAAGAGCACAGTGATCTTGTCATTCCAGACATTTTGATTTTGTTTTCGAAAAGTATTTTAATTGGATACAGAATGCAAAACTGACAAATTTCTTTTAGCACTTCAAGGATGCTGTGGAATAATCCTTTTGTATACTGGGAAGATTTGTCACTTGGATTGGTTTAATAAAATGCCGACTGGCTGGTAGCTAGACAAGAAGTATATAGGCGGGACAGCCAGACACAGAGGAGGCTGGTAAGAAGGAGGGCAGAGTCAGTGTAGTTGCCAGGAGACACAGAGGGAGCAAGACATACTGGAGGACAGGTAAAGCCACAAGCCAGGTGGCAATACATAGATTAATAGAAATGGGTTAATTCAAGTTGTAAGAGCTAGTTAGTAATAAGCCCGAGCTATTGACTGAGAATTTATAATATTGAGTCTCCGTATCAGTTATTTCCCACTGGCAGGTGGGAAAGAAATGTCTGCCTATACCCCATTCTGGGACTGGACACATGGCTCAGGGTTTAAGAGCACTGGCTGTTCTTGCTGAGGACCCAGGTTTAAGCCCCAACACCCACATGTCAGCTTACAACTGTCAGTTAACTCCAGTTCCAGGGGATCCAACGCCCTCTTCTGGCCTCCGTGGGTACCAGACACACATGTGGTGCATAGATACGCATGCAGGAAAAACACCCACACACATAAAAGTAAAATAAATGAGAAAAGACCCCATTTTTTTGCTCTTTCTGAAGAGAAGCCCCTGCCATTCCAACTGCCTTGTTCTCTGAGAGCATATTTTCCACCCCCTTTGCTTCCAGATGTTGTCTTTGACATTGGCTTTTATCCATTTGTATGTAATGTGTGGAGATGTGCTTAATTCCTTTGATTTTACCATGTATGGTTTGGAGGACTTATTCGGCTGTGGATTGGTGTTTTAAATCAAATTTGGAAAAATTCTGGTTGATTTTTTTTTCTATTTTCTTTCACACTCACTTTTATCTCCTTTCTCCTCCTTGTGTGTGTGACACATGTGTCAGCACACTGGAAAGAGTTTTGCAGATGCTGTGCATGTGTTGTGTGTGTGAGAGAGAGGGAGGGGGAGGAGGAGGGAAGGGAGCTGTATTGTAGATGTATCTGTTGGGGCTGAGCACCCCATAGTCTCTGCGTTATGACCTGTTGTGGTTTTCTGTAATGAATGGCCTTCATCTGCTGTAAAGAGAAGCTTCTTTGATGAGGGGTGAGGGCTGTTCTTATCCGTGGATGTAGGGATACGTTTTACAATACAGTTAAGATATACGCTGTTCTACACTTATCCGTGGATGTAGGGATATATTTTACAATGCAGTTAAGATATACACTGTTCTACACTTATCTGTGGATGTAGGGATACATTTTACAATGCAGTTAAGATATACGCTGTTCTACACTTATCTGTGGGTGTAGGGATACATTTTACAATGCATTTTACAATGCAGTTAAGAAATATGCTGTTCCAGCAAAGTGGCAGATCCTCTATGGATGGACCTCTTTTGGATTTGCTTTTTATGCTCAAGAATGCCCATTACTCCTGGAGCCTGGTTCTTATCCCCCCCGCACAAGCATAGAAATTGTAACACAATGTGGTCTTTCTAGAGAGCCAGAGTGTTCAGCTTCTTTTCCGTTCTAATCATGTAATAGACTAGAAATGGAATGTGAGGGTCTTGTTCATGACCTCTGTGAACATTGTGAACTCTCATCCATTTTTCTGTTAAGCACGTAAGGTTCTTGATATCCCCTATGGACACTTATGTTACCTTGTATCCAGTTGAAGTCGCATGGTTTTGTATCAAGAAGTCACATGGTTGGGCAGACCAGAGTCAAGGAGTCATAAGGTCCTGGTATCCACAGCTGTGGGGGAGGAAGATCAGAGGAACAAAAAGTCCAATGTATACAGTATACAGTGGTGCATAACCTTATCGTGTAACAATGGACTTCTATCCCACTGAAAGCGAACACTGTAATTTTCTTACCTTGTCCTCTATTTGGGCACTTATAGTATCCCATTTTTTTCTTATAAATGATGCCAAATTGATCACCCTTGTTTCTGATTTTTTTTTAATACTCTGAATTCAGAATTATTTTCTTATATCCAGGTTGGAAGTATGGGGATAAATCCCTTTTCACATCTCCGGGGTTACACTGCCACTCTGGATTGCTGACAAGCCTCTCTGCTCATATTGGGTTTTGTTGATTATTAAGTGCTACATATTTGTGATGATGATCTGTGGTGACATCACAAGTGTTTTGCATCTTCCCAGCTAACACTGTGGATGCCATGTTTTAAGCTGATGAGCTGTATTCAGGGTGATTACAGGTTGCAAGATGGTAATGATGATAAACTAACGCTATATGGATCTTTGCCGTGGTTATGTGGCCACCATTATGGGATCATAAGGTACCTGGACTTTTTTATTTTTTTTTTTTTGTCAGTGTTTGGCTCACTACTTTCTGGCCAGGAAAGAATATTCTGTAATACTTTGAATATTTGTTTAAGCTGGGTTTGCTGTTCCTTAGTTTGTTAGAGGATTGTATGTACAGTTTTACTGCAGGTATTGAATTGAACTTTTAAAAATGGCTTTGAGGAGGGGGTCTTGCTTTTGTGGTATTTGCTACATAGCCCAGAGTAGCCTTGAATTCATGGAAATATTCCTGCCTCAGTCTTCCAGATGCTGGGATTACAGGCATATAGCACTGTGCCTGGCTTATACTTGAACTCTTCACCTTCACCCTAATCAGGTCCCTCTTCTGCAGTCTATGGAAAGCCCCTCTGTCCAGATGACCAGCTCAGAGTCCTGTGCTCTCCTCAACTCTGGCTTTGTCTACTTCTCAGCTCTCACCTAGACTACAGAGAAGCCCTCAGTGTGGCCCCGCCATTGCTACCAGGTTAAGGCTCTCAGAGTTCTTCTTCTCACCTGAGTGTTTTCCCATGGGTAGACCTCAGCCCAGCAATTTTGCTCACAATATTGCTCCAGGAGATAGAATTGGCTTCCCACTTCACTCCATGCACAAGCCAGAGGGTGCACTGAGAGAGAGGGATACAGGGCCCTGGGACACTAATGGAAAAGGATATGGGGTCTTGGGAATTCATGGAGAGGGGTGCAGGGCTCTGCTGTACTCATGGAGAGAAATGTGGGTCCTGGGGCACAGATGTAGGTGGGTGTGAGGCCCTGGAGCACACATGACTGGTTGGAACATCTGTTGGTACAGTAACCCACACTCGCCCAAGCTTGTGAGAGGACTTGCTGACTGAGTCAGCATGATAGTTAGCAGGAATTCTTACCTTTACGAAGAAAGGTCTGTGAAACGATGGGGAGTTTGGACTCCCTGGCTCATTCCTGTACCCCTAGCATATACCGCCAACATCGAAGCGATTCTCAGTATCTGACAGTGGATGTGCATGCACGTTTCTTTCCAAGTGCCTGTCCATACAGATGTTTTTGTGTTTTCTGTGTCCATTAACATTTTTCTGTCATAAAATGATACATATTGATAGTAAAGAATTGTAAAAACTCCTAAATCACAAGACAAAAGACCAATCAAATAAAACCAAACCAAACCTACCAACCAACCAAACAAACACAACTAAAACCAAAACACCAATACTGTGAAACCAGTGTTAAATTTTGCTTAATTTCTCAAGAGGATTTTTTCTTTCTGTGCATAGGTGCTTTTCATTATTCAGTACAGTTTTATACTTGACTTTCTAACCTTTTGCTGTGAAGGATATTAATTTTCTGTATTAGTTACTTTCCTGTTACTGTGATAAAATACCAAGATAAAAAAGCAACATGGAGAGGAGAGGTTTTATTCTGGCTTATGGGTCCAGATGAGTAAAGTCCATCATGGCAGGAAAGACTTGTCATGGCGGCATTGGCAGGAAGTTTGCTGATTACATTTCATCCACACACAGGAAGCAGGGCAAGACTATTAACCTAAAAAGCCCACCCCCAGACACTACTTCCTCTACCAAGGCTCTGTCTCCTGAAAGTTCCATAACCTTCCTAAATAGCACTATTATCTCAGTCTCTTTTCTATTGTAATGACAAGACATCATGACCAAGGCAACTTGTAGAAGGAAGAGTTTATCAGGGCTTACATGCAAATGGGGCATTCATGACCATCATGGTGGGGAGCATGGCAATAGGCAGGTAGACATGGTGCTGGAGCAGTAACTGAGAACTGACATCTGCTCTAGAGCCCCATGTGGGAGGGAGGGAGAGGGAGAGAGAGAGAGAGAGAGAGAGAGAGAGAGAGAGAGAGAGAGAGAGAGAGAGAGAGACCCCTCACTGGTAACAGTGTGGGCTTTGAGGTTTCAAAAGTTTCATCCCCAACGAGACACCTCCTCCAACAAGGCCATACCTCCTAATGTTTCCCAAACAGTTCCACCAATTAGGGACGAGTATTCAAATATATGAGCCTATGGGGACCATTCTCATTCAAACCACCATAGCCACCAATTAGAGACCAATTATTCAAATACAGGAGCCTATAGGGAGATTTCTCATTCAAACCAGCACATTTTTAATGCACTGATGACATGTTTAGTAAATCTCCCTATGGTTTGAATATTAAATGTTCTTCCACTGTCTCACCTTCATTTTTACTGTGGACTCTTTGAGTTGGCTCCATTTCCCATTCCATCCAAAAGATGCTGTGATGAGTGATTTGTACTTGTTGCTGACTCTGTTTTCATAGAATTGTCTCAAAGTAGAGTTTCTAAAGTAGAAAAGCTAGTGATTATTTTTTTCCAGCAACCTTTTCTCCCTTGCTGTATATTCATTCTACACAGCACAGAGTTACAGAAGGACATTTCCTGCAAGTATATACATTGTTCTTATCCCCATGTCCCCTTCCCTTCCTGTCCTTCCCTTTTACTTCCCTTCCTTCTTTTACCCAGTCTCACTTCTACCTTCCTTTATGGGTGTTTTAAGCTCTAACATTTGCCAGTTCTAAGACAGTCCTTGGAGAGTCCTGAAGATGGTTAAAATCCATCTTCAACTCATTGTTCCCCTGGAGTCTCATCTTGAGTGCTTTGTTTCCATCTGACACTGTGTAGTATGTTGAAAGCTGCCACTTGTTACCAGCAAAGAGAAAAGCTCTTGGAGAGTCTTGCCTTCAGCTCTGGCCTGGCCACCTGTTGCTGGTTGTCTGGGGACAAATTACTCTTTTTGAGCCTCATAACCTTCCTTCATCAGTAGCCTATAATCACATCTGCTTTATGGTGGCCCAGTGAGATGGTGTTCACATACCTCGCTTCTCAGAGACTAGCAGTCCAATGTGCTCCATAAATACACTGGACATCAATGCTTTAAACTGCAGAGGACCAGAATTCCATCCAGTACTCACTTACAGACAGAAATAATTTATCCATCTGCATTTAAATATCAAAAGAGCAAATCACCCCTATGCTGCTTTCTTTGGTACGGGCTCCTCTTCTTTGATACCTTTTTTTGTATTCTCTGTTTCTGTGACTTTCCTCCCCACCCCCCCCCACCCCTGAGATATCCGCCCCTCCAAGCTCCCTGGCTGTCTTGGCTGTCTCTCACTTTAGTGGCTTTGGTGAATGTGTGGATCCTGTCAATGTTTCTCAACTCTCCCGTGCTTTGTGTTCACCCACATTGACTCCACTTTTCTGTGCTGGAGAAGTGGCTGTCACATGTGGCTTTGTCACCGGGCATCCCTGAATGTGCCTCACTGAGCCCCGGTTGCCTGGTCAACTTGTTGAAATGCTAGCAGTTTGCAGACCCCCAGAGATACTTGTCATAGCACCTTTATAACCATGAAAGAGTTAATAAGCTGAGCAGTCAGTAGGGGTGAAAGAGGCCCTGGACACAGTGTATCTCTGTAGCAGAATATTATGAAGGCATAAACTGATGATATTTATAAAGTTTCACATAATGACACATAATGATTTTATGTGTTACATGTTGATGGGGCGTGGGGTGACATGGGGATTTTAATTGCAAAAAAATCAAATTCATGGCAGGATTATAAGGATGGAGACAGCAAAATACTGAAAATGGTGGAGAAAAATAGTGAAGGAATTGTCTCCAAGTACATAGTGTGAAGTTTTTTTCCCTCTTTATTTTTGCTGTAACTTTATTTGTCTTTCTCTTCCCTGGGAAGAAATGTGTTTGCTGGAGAAAACTGTGTATATAATTGGGGAGAATAACTCTATGAAATCAGCTTTCCCCACTTCAGCCTTCCACAGTCTTACAAATTGACATCATCTTGTTGAGTTGAGCCCCAGGGTACAATCTCCCGATTCTTGTTTTTTCATCTTAAGCATAGCTATTAATGCCTACACCAGAGGAGGCACCAGAATCTGTATTGAAAATCTATCGACTGAAGACGCACGTCCTCTTCTTCAATCAATATTTAATGTCATAGCCGGGGACTCTGTCATGATTTATGTCAGTAAAAAGTGTTGAGAAGAGCACAATTCAGCACTTCGTTTATTAACTGGGCTTTAGCTCAGCGTTTTCCAGAATGTTCTCTGAGAGATTCTCTGTCGGCAAATGTTTCTACGGCCAATTCATCAGGACCATCCTGCAGGGTGGGGTCCTGGTTGGAAACAGTCTTAAATGTTGTGACACTTAAAATTACTAGTTGGGAAATGGACTTGAATACCTTGTGCTTCTGTTTCTTTTCCCACGCAACAGGACCTGGGTTGTTTGGGTAAATGAGAACAGTGAAGGAGATAATAGACAGGGCGGGCTGGGTGCAGTGCCGGCCACCCAGGTCCCCAGCTGGAGACACTTGGACACTTTGTTCTCCTCTAGAAGTCACAGGGCGCCAGCAAGAGAGAGAGCAGTGGGGGCATCACAGAGGCATGCACACAGACCCGTGTGACGACTTAAGCATCACGTCTGAACGTCTCCTGTGGCAGACTGTCATGGCAGCTGTCTTCCTGTGGAGAGCGTGCGTTAGGAACGTGGCCGAGATGACCTGAGGAAGCACACTGTAAAATCAAACACAGTTTCCATGTCTCCAAAACCAACTACATCGGGATGTAAGCAACAGGGATGAACGCCACTCCCACGAGAGTGTGCAAACCTGACAGGACATTGCCAAAAGCCACCCTGGAAACAGCAGCAAAGGCTGAGACAACCCAGGGGCTGCTTCCTCAGGAAAGGTGCTGAACCCAGAGCATTAACCTTAATGATGCTTTTAACTTAGTATTCTCCATTTTCTAGCTCAGGGACAGCCCTGAAATAACAGCTAACATCACCATACCAGAGGGCGCAGCACACACCTTATTCATAATGAGATGGGACCAGCTGACCTTTCAGTTGGCCCATGGGAGGTCTGGCTGGAAAGGTTTGTCTTGTTTCACCTTACTTGGAGTTTTCTACTTTTCAATTCAGTCCTAGATCCCAGTCCATGGGATGGTGCCAACCATGCACAGTGTGTCTGCCCTCCCCGGTAGGCAGGAAGGGGCTCTGCTAAAGACAGCTACAGGGGGAGGTTTTAGCCCTGGCTGTGCGGGGTGGTAGGGAACAGTGGATGTCAACAACAGACTAGAGAGCTTTAGGAGAAAGGCCACGGAATAAGATGCTGAGAAGTGGGGCCTTTAAAAGTTCTTATCAGTTTCTAGAAATCTGTGTGTATTTTTCAGGGCTATTTTTATGCTCAAGGGAGACTTGGGAAAGCCCTGTGCACCCAGCTTTGGCCAAGTTTGAGGATTTCTGTTTAAGAAGGCAGAGATGAACTCAGGGATGTCACCTGCCTGGATGAATATTGACAGTTTGCTCCAAA
Organism: Peromyscus nudipes; assembly: GCA_902168325.1. Lineage (NCBI taxonomy): Eukaryota > Metazoa > Chordata > Mammalia > Rodentia > Cricetidae > Peromyscus > Peromyscus nudipes. Next base: position 11,771 of record CABHPH010155391.1, on the reverse strand, counting down.
ACACACGTGTAGAAATGTGTGTCTATGCATAGGCACACACATCCTGTCTTTTGGGAAAGACGCCCTGGCTTTGAATGGGCATGTCTGCACTCAAGTGCAAAGCCCTGCTGGCTCCTTGGTAGACCCTTAGGGTTGGCATAACACCCCCACTTCTCATCTCCGTGTTCTTCACTCGGTCCTGGCTTCTGAACACTGTAGTGGATCCCTGAGGGGATGTCTGGGGCTTAGGAGGGATGAGACTCTTTGTCTCTTATGGGGGTGGCTTCTATTACATTGCTCTCAGAGGACGCATTTCTACAGTTTTAGAAATTGATACAATGATTTTACATATTACATGTCGATGGGGCATGGTGTGGCATTTTAATACAAGTGTCTAGTATGTCATTAGTAAATAGCCTCAAATTTAACATTTGTTTGTATTGAAACATTCAAAATTCTTTCTTTTGGCCACCGTGATGAAGATAGACGTCACTATTGACCAGAGACAGTAGTGGTCAAATGCCAGACACCCTCTTCTTGACTAACTGAAATTTTGAACCTTTTTTTGTGGTACTGGGGATTGAATCTTGTGCATGCTAGGCAGGCACCCCACCACTTAGATGAACACCCAGCCCCTGAAACTTTGTATCCTGGGACAAACCTTTCTTATATTCCTGTGGTACCTTCCCAGCCTCGGATAACCACACTCCATTCTTCATTCTGCCGACTATGTTATGTCCTACACATGAGAAACATGTCACATTTGTCTTCTTGGATCTGACTCATGGTCACTTAAGTTCCTCCAGCTGACAGGATCCCATCTTCTAGTGACTGAAAGTCTGTGTTAATGTACCATGCTTGCTTTGTCCCCTCTTCTAGCTGATAGTATATCCTGGCTACTGTGAACAGTGTTGCAATTAATGGGGAACAGGGGTCTCAACACACCACTTTAATTTCTTTAGGATGTGCACTCAGTAGTGCTGTGAGTGAGACACGAGGAAACATCTATTTATCTCAGTAGGACACTGATGATGGATCAAAAAAATGAGTCCACCCAAGTCTAGCTCGTGAATCAGTGAGTTTATTGGTGATAACTTACAGGAGCCTGGGTGACTCAAAGACAATTACACCACCAGGAAGGCTACCCGAGTAATGGGTGATGATTCCTGAAAGCTACATCTCTAGTGTCCAGCTTGCAGGCAGCTCCTCTTTGGAGTCTGCTCCTCAACAATTGGTTACTTGGCTTTTATAACTCAGGGGAGGGACTTTCATGAATCTTGTAAGTTTCATGAACTTTCTGAGCCTTATCAGTTTCTCTAGCACAGTGGTTCTCAACCTTCCTAATGCTGCGACCCTTTAATATAGTTCCTCATGTTGTGGTGACCCCCAACCATAAAGTTAATTTTGTTGCTACTTAATAAATGTAATTTTGCTACTGTGATGAATTGTAAAGTAAATATCTGTGTTTTCTAGTAGTCTTAGGAGAGCCCTGTGAAAATGTCATTTGACCCACAGGCTGAGAACTACTATTCTAGCATATTATGAGCCTCCTCCTCTCTTCAAGAAGGAGCATTTCAATCATGAGATAGCTACCCTGTTTTCTGAGCTGTATCAAGTGCTATTTCTATTTCTAGATTATTTTGGAGTATCCATACTCTTTTCAGTAATGGTCATGCTAATTTATGCCCTCATTAAAATGTTTGAGTTTCTCCACTAATATTTTTTATTTGTTACTTTTTGACTTATATACCCTGGCACGTCTGTATGTGTGTGTATAATTTTGAGACAGGTTTCAACTAAGTTCCCTAGGCAGGCTTTGAGACTGCAATCCTCCTTCCTCAGCCTTCATAGGAGATAAGATTTTTTTTTTGACACAGACCCCACTCACTGTAACTTTGGTTTATATCCCTAATTAGTGATACCAGCATTTTCATATACTTGCTGGTAGTTTCTATGTCTTCTTAAAAAATCATGTATTCAGATCTACATTGGGTTGTTTGATTTTGTATAGAGGTTTGCATGTGTATATGTCCATCTTGGGTGTAAATGTGTGTGCATACACATGTGGAAGTTAGAGGACAATCTCCTGGTTCATTCCTCAGAAGCCACCTAGCTTTAGTTTGAGACAATGTCTTTTCATTGTCTGAAGCCTCATCGAGAAGGCCAGGCTAGCTGGCCTGTGCACTTCCAGGAATCTGCCTGGCTCTGCTTCCCATTCTGCCAGCACTGGACTTACAAGAATGCACCCTCATGCCCACTTTTTTATGTTGATTCTGGAGATCAAACTCAAACCCTCACTCTTGCAAGGCAAGTGCTTTGGTGCCTGAGCCCTCTCTGTGACAGGGATTGTTTGTTTTGATGTTGAGTTTTGTGTGTGTGTGTGTGCATTCTGGGCACCTGCTCTCCTGAGAAGGGACTAGTTTGTAGTTATTTTCTCCTATTCTGAAGCTGTCTCCTCATTCTGCTGATGTTAGTGCAACCCTTTTATGTATTTTTGCTTTTATTGCCCACGCCTTTGGGGTCATATCCCAAGCCTGTCCTGATATATTCCCCATGCCTAGTGACTTTTCTATTGATGCAGTAACACAAATGACTGAAGCGACTTCAGGAAGAAAGAGTTTATTTGGCTTTTGGTTCCAGAGGGAGACTCCCTAACAGTGGGGGAGGCACACAGGAAGGGACCAGAGCAGGAAACTGAGAAATCACATTTTCAACCCCGAGACTGAAGCTGAGATAGAGATGAGGAAATGGAAGGAGGCTACAGGTCCTCAAAGCCCTCCCCCAATGACTTACTTCCTCCAGCAAAGCTGCACCCTTGAAAGATTCTGAAACCTTTCTAAGCAGCCTCACCAACTAGGGACCAAGTGGTGAAACATGGAAGCCCGTGGGGGACGTTCTTCACATGATCACCACGGCTCTCTTCTTAAGGTTCAGTTTGGTGTCTTATGTCTAAGCTTTTAGTCATTTAAGTTGACTTTTCTATACGGTGAGGTACAGGACTTAGTTCTATTTTTCTGTGTACGGACGCATAGTTCTCTGTATCATTGATTGAAGAGACCGCTTTCCCCCTCATGTGTGCTCTCAGTGCCTTTGTTGCATGTTGCTGCAAACACATGCATTTATTTCTGGGTTCTTCACTCTGTTCTTTGGCCTGTGTGTTCATGTTTGTGCTGGCGCCATGCCGTTTGGCTAGCACAGCTTTGTAGAATGTTTTAAACGCAGGTCATGTCTTGCCTCCAGGCTTGTCCTTTGTTTTCAGGATGGCTTTCATGATTTGGAGTCTTTTGTGCTTGGGTGTGAATTTTTTTTATAATTTATTTAACTTTATTTAATGTGCATTGGTGTGAAGATGTCAGATCCCAGGGAACTGGAGTTACAGACAGTTGTTAGCTGCCATGTGGGTGCTGGGAATTGAACCTGGGTCCTCTGGAAGAGCAGCCAGTACTCTTAACCACTGAGCCATCTCTCCAGCCCCGTGAATTTTTTTTATTGCTTTTCTGTTTCTGTGAAGAATGTTAACTGGCACTGTACTTTCTGAAGGATTTAAATCTAACATTCAAAGTGGGCCTCTCATCTTCTACCCATTGGTCATTGTAATTGGCAATTTAGATGTTTCTCCGGTCACTAGATAGGGAACACCATGTTTTAGTAAGCTATTGCTGCTATAACAAAGCACCCAAGTCTAGAGGTTTAAAATCCAGCTGGACAATCTGCTCATTTAGGCTCAGCTTATGTCTCAGAAGCTTCACCCAGGTGTCTGTGGTACACTGTGGGGTGGAGAGATCAGCAGATCCTGGCTGTTCTATGACAGCTTTGGATGAGGTGAATCCTCTCTGTTCCATGTCACCTGCTATTGTCACTTGGTCTACAACAAAGGCACCAAGAACATGCTTTTGGAAAGGATGGCCTCTTGGATAAATGATACAGGGAAAACCATGCATCTGCATGCAGAACAACAGAGGTAGATAGATACCTGAGTTTTATGTATGCAAAGGTCAACTCAAACCAAACACTTAGGTGTAATCCCCAGAGCCATGAATCTACAAAAAGAAAGCACAAGGGAATTGCTTCAAAGCCAGGGGTGTGGTCAAATATAATTTGCACATGACCCCAAAGGCACAAATGTCCAAAGCAAAAATATACAAATGACTAGTGCACACTTGATCAGGATGGTGGTTTGAATAAGAATGGCCCCCATTGGCTCAAACGTTTGAATGCATGTTATTAGGGAGTGGTACTACTTGACAAGGTTTAGGAGGTATGGCCTTTTGGAGTAGGTGTGTCACTAGGGGTGGGATTTGAGGTTTCAAATGTTCAAGCCAGGCCCAGTGTCTCTCTCTGCTTGCTGTCTGTGTATCTGGGTGTAGACCTCTCAGCTACTTCTCTAGTACTATGTCTGCTTGCATGCTGCCATGGTATGGCAATGGACCATACCTCTGAACCTGTAAGCCAGCCCCAATTAAATGCTTCCCTTTATAAGAGTTGTTGTGGTCATGGTGTCTCCTCACAGCAATAGAACACTGACTAAGACAGTCAGAGAATGTCTTGAGTCCTCAACTTGGACCTGATAGCAAGCAGTACTCCCATTCCACACTGTATAGACAAAATCAAGTCTCTAAGCCCGCCTAGATGCAAGAAGTAAGGAAACTGGCTCCATCCTCAGCAACAAGAGCTGAGAGGCCACACTTCAGAGTGCTGTGTGGAAAGCCATAACAGAGTTGGGGGAGCCTGTGACTTGGAGTAGGGAGTCACATTCATAGTGGGGTAGGGGAGGAAGAGGGAACGAGCATCATTCACACATGCAACAGAAGATGCTGGGGATGAGTATGCACCCAGGGCCGCATATGGCCTAGAATCAGAACTATTTCCCTGGTTACAAAACCTGCTGTCAGCAGCAGTGAGTGGGTAGAAATGCTCTCTTGGGAGTTTCCCATACTAAGGGAGTCTAACTGCCACGTATGTGAGTGTACCAGTGGCAGGTGCTTCTGGCTCCATTTGCAGGCAAGGAATCTATGCCTCTCCAAAGTAAAACATCTTAAAGTCACCATAGCTACCAAATGGTGGGTCATGCTCTAGACCCCATGGCATCTGCCTTTTGGTTTTTTTCCCTGTCAAAGGACAGTTTCCCATCAGGAGTGTGTTTGTGTGTCCAGTGACTCAGTGTGGGGCGGTGTACACCAATCAGTTCTGAAATTCTGGGGCCACTGTTGTTTACTGCAGTTCTGAAGGTCAAAAGTCCTTCAAAGTACCAGCAGGGCCACTTCCTTCTGGAAACTGTGAGCCACAGTCTATTCCCTTTCCTTTCCTGCTTCTAAAGGCTGCAATGCATTCCTTGACTCTGAGCCCCTTCAAAGCCAGCAGAGGCTAATGGAGTCTTTTAAATCTCCTCACTCTGATGAAGTGCCCTATGATAACCTTGGCCCCTGCCAGACACGCCCAGCTGGCCTCTGGCCACCAGTTTGTCTGAACAGTAGCCTCAGTTTCATTTCTAACTTTATGGCTCCTTTTCCAGCAATACTGCATCCTTTGGTTCCAGGACACAGAATATGGTCATTAGATGCGGGGTGGGGTCGGGTGCACTTTTCTTGTCCACTCTAGAGAGACTGTGTCCTATTGGGGAACATTAATGAGTTAAATCTGTGAACTGGTGCGTGTATGTGTATGTCTATGTTTGTGTGGTATGTGCATACTCTATATGTATGTATGCACGTGTGCGTGCATGCGTATGTGCGTGCATGTGTGTGTGTGTGTGTGTGTGTGTTTATAAATAAGTGGGGTAAAAGGCTGGCCATGGGAAGAAAGCCCTGGGACATGGTTACATCTGGTGCTTGGAGAGACTCAGATGAGGAATGTGGCTTCAGTTGGGGATAGAGATGCTGAGAGAGCCTTGTTCGGTAGCAGTGTGGTGTGAATATGGCCTTGAAGGATGGAAAGGATTTCATAGTTAAACTGTGTAGGAGAATGTTCCAGGCAAAGGGAAGGGCCTAGCAACACAGCAACTATGATAGGGATGGATGAGTTGGTGTTAGAGTTAGGTGTTAGAGTTGGGACCCACCTCTGCTGCATTTGGGGACAGGGGTCACAGCCATGAGTCATGGCCCCTTCCACTCATGAACTGGATTTCCGTGAGGGGCTGGTTCAGACAGCGGGCAGCCACTCCAGCAGACCCTGTGGGAACCTGTGCTAGGAGTGGCCAGACGACTGGATTCCTGACATCAGAAACCTGCACAGTTACGTGAACTGTTAGGTTCTAAAAGCCCACTTCTACCTCAGTTCTGTAAAGAAACTTATCGACTCAGTCAGGTAGCAAGCAGGCCTCCATTTGTCGCCTCCACAGCGAGGCACAGAGAGCTTGAGAGGCTTGTCATGGCCACACAGCTGAGAAGTAGCAAGACCAGCATAGACAGCCATCCCAGGTTCTTGACACCATGGCAAGGGTGACATGGCCATCGAGGCATCCATGGGAGGGATCTGGCCTGAGTGGGCAGAGCAGGCATTGTAGGAGTGTTGGGGCAGGGGACTGACCTCGACTTGCCCAAGGACACTGGGGCACAGCTCACAGTTGCCCAGGAGAGTCTGCACCGGCTTGTGGCGGCACCACGTCCGGTGTTCCGATTCAGGCATTTGCGCAGCGCGGTTGCTCTCCTGAAAGAGAGAGACAAGGAACGAAAGAACAGAGGAAGCAAAAGAGAAGAAGCAGAAAAACAAAGGAAAACTAAAATTGCTCCTTTTGTCAATGCCAGAAGAACAGCCATTTGGCTCACAATGAGGGGATGGGCAATTGTGATGGCCATTGATACAGGAGTTTGTTAGAAGCACTGCCTGTTTTTCAAGAATGGAAAGATAGGAATTATTATCCCTTTATCTTTATCTCGATACAATGGGAATTTTATTCAATCTTGTACCCCAATTATGACTATAATGACTTAGGCTTCTGAAAGACTTAAAAAATTCAAAACATCTCTTTAATTTGCATTTCCACCCTTTGGGGCTGAATAGTGGGCCATCCAATAATAAAACCGAAACCCAGATTTCTGTCTGACAAGATTGCCGATTTGCATCTGGACCGGGTTCTCCTAAAGGCATTTTGAAGTAAAAGTGCCATGGGAGCGGAAAGACTGAGCCCGAGTTCTGTCACTGGTTGATCACTTGCCCAAACCCTCCCGTCTGTCCAGCATCTGCTCGAGTTAGCATCCTCTTTCAGTGAGCGTAGGGTTGATTATGCGTTTGCTGGAAGGCTGCTATTGACTGGGATGGGGGGGTCAGGGGAGATCTTGCTCTGTTGATTCCTCTTGTGGCTGTGGTAGAGTGCCTGAAAGGATCAAATGAAGGGGGGTTTCTTTGACTCATTTGAGGGTGAAGACGGCATGGGAGCTGGCAGCCCTGTGGCCATGAGACTCTTCACTGTCTGGCATCTCCATGCAAGAGGAAGCAGAGACCAGACAGAAAATGAGAAGGCTTATCCCCAAGAAATCCCTTTCCTGTAGTTAGGCCCTGCCTCCCCAAATAGTGTCACTGCCTAGGACCAAATGTTCAAATGTTTGAGCCTGTGGGGATATTTCAGATTCGTACTGGAGACACTTACTCTTTCCTGACTGAGCCACCTCACAGCTTTGTGACCTGTGGAAGTTACTCCACATCATCACGGCTCTGTTTCCTCACCTATAAAATTCACATCATCTTATCTACCTGACAGGGTCGCTGTGAGCATCAGAGGTCCTGGTCCATGCAAAGCATGCAGGGAAGTATGAGATGCAAAGAGCTGGATCAATGTCAGTTCTGGGTGTTCATGTCATGCAGATTCAGTCTTTTGCCTAACGTTATGTAATCCCAGTAATATGTCCTATTTTTAAACCCCACCATGATGGAGCCAGATCATCCTGCATCTTGTTTTTTTTTCTTCCCCTTGCTATCGTTTTTTCATGTTTACACTCAGGATGTGGCTCATTCAGCTGGGCCGCTCTGCAGCAATCCCTCTGATTATGCCATGATTTATTGACTCCTTCTCCTGCTGATGAGGGATGTGAACATCCTCATTTGGGTTTCCTAACGTACATCATAGGAGTCTCTGTGAGGCAAGTACCAAACATACCCACCAAGAAGTGGTGGCCCAGCTGAGTCACGGAATTTGTACATCTTAGAACTGGCAAGCTCTCAGCAAGTTATTCCCCAGGAGGTCATTTCCATCATCCCCTGAAGTTTGGCTAGTGTCCTTCTGTCCACATCTAGCCAACACTAGCTCTCACCAGTATGATAAAATAGTATCTTACAATATATGTTTTTTAAGATTTACCTCTGTTAGATGTGGGGTTGGTGAAGATCTTTTCCCATTCTCTAGGCTGCCGTTTTGTCTTATTGACAGTGTCCTTTGCCTTACAGAAGCTTCTCAGTTTCAGGAGGTCCCATTTACTAATTGTCTATCTCAGGGTCTGTGCTATTGGTGTTTATTCAGGAAGTTGTCTCCTGTGCCAATGCATTTAAGATTACTTCCCACTTTCTCTTCTATTGGGTTCAGTGTAACTGGATTTGTGTTGAGGTCTGTGATCCACTTGGACTTGAGTTTTGTGCAGGGTGATTGATATGGATCTATCTGCATTCTTCTACATGTCGACATCCAGTTATACCAGCATCATTTGCTGAAGACACTTTTGTGGGGGTATTGTGTTCCCCAAAATATTGTGTATGCTAATAAACTTATCTGGGGTCAGAGAACAGGACAGCCACAATATTAAACATAGAGGTTAGGCAGTGGTAGCATACACCTTTAATCCTAGCATTTCAGAGACAGAAATCCCTCTGGATCTCTGTGAGTTCAAGGCCACATTGGAAACGGCCAGGCACGGTGATATACACCTTTAATCCCAGAAAGCCACACCTTTAATCCCAGGGAGTGGTAGTAGAAAGCAGAAAGGTATATAAGGCGTGAGGACCAGAAACTAGAAGCATTTGGCCTGGAGAAGCGGCCTGGAGAAGCATGTGGCTGGTTAAGCTTTCAGGCTTCTAGCAGCAGTTCAGCTGAGACCCATTCTGGATGAGGGCTCGGGGCATCCAGTCTGAGGAAACAAGACCAGCTGAGGATTCAGCGAGGTGAGATAGCTGTGGCTTATTCTGTCTCTCTGACCTTCCAGTGTTCACCACAATAACTGGCCTCGGGTTTGATTTTATTAATAAGACCTTCTAAGATTCATGCTACACACTTTCTTTTCTCCATTGTATAGTTTTGGCTTGTCAAAAATCAAGTGTCCCTAGGTTTGTGGATTTATGTCTGGGTCTTTGATTTGATACCATTGAATTAATGTATCTTTTTTGTGCCAATACCATGCTGGTTTTTTTTTTTATTACTATAGCTCTGAAGAAGGACTTGAATCAGGGATGGAGATACTTCTGGCAGTTCTTTTATTGTACAGGATTGTTTTAGCTATCCTGGGTTTTTGTTTTTCCATACGAAGTTGAGTATTGTTCTTTCAAGGTCTGTAAAGAATTGTGTTGGAATTTTGATAGGGATTGTGTTGAATCTGTAGATTGCTTTTGGTAAGATGGCCATTTTTCTGATGGAAGATTGATCTCCAAAATATATAAAGAACTCAAGAAACTAGAAACCAAAAAAAACCCTAAATAATATAATTTTAAAAATGGGATACAGATATAAACAGAGAATCCTTAACAGAAGAATCTCAAATGGTAGAGATATACTTAAAGAACTGTTCAAAAATCTTAGCCACCAGGGAAACGAAAATCAAAATGACTCTGAGATTCCATCTTACACTTGTCAGAATTGCTAAGATCAAAAAACTAATGACAGCTTATGTTGGAGAGGATATGGAGCAAGGGGAACACTCCTCCAGTGTTGGTGGGAATGCAAACTTGTACAGCCACTCTGGAAATTAGTATGATAGTTTCTCAGAAAACTGGGAATCAATCGACCCAAGACCCAGCCATACCACTCTTGGGCATATATCCAAAGGATGCTCAATCATACCAAAAGTACACTTGCTCAACTATGTTCATAGCAGCATTATTTGTAATAGCCAGAACCTGGAAACAACCTAGATGCCCCTCAACTGAAGAATGGATAAAGGAAATGTGGTATATTTACACAATGGAGTATTACTCAGCTGTTAAAAAACAATGACATCAGGAAATTTGAAGACAAATGGATGGAACTAGAAAAAAATCATCCTGAGTGAGGTGACCCAGACCCAGAAAGACAAACATAATATGTACTCACTCATAAGTGGATATTAGCTGTAAAGTAAAGGATAATCATGCTACTATCCACAGACCCAGAGAGACTCGGTAACAAGGAGATCCCAAAGGGGAACACATGGATCTCCCTGGGAAGGGAAAATAGAAGAGATCTCCTGGGTAGATTGGGGGCCAGTGGGGATGGGGACATGAGGGATCAGGTTGAGGGGGTGGATGGAGGAGGAGAGTAATGAAAGAGATGTCTTGATAGGTGTGTATTTTGGGGGTCTGGTAGAAACCTGATGCAAGGGAAACTCCTACGAATCTACAGGGATGACCCCAGCTAAGACTCCTACCAATAGTGGATATGTAGGAACTGAACTGGCCCTCTCCTCTAATATGATTGGTGACTACCCCAATTGTGATCAAAGAACCTTCATCCAGCAACTGATGGAAACAGATGCAGAAATCCACAGCCAAGCACTGGGCTGAGTTGGGGGAATCCTGTTGAGGAGAGGGAGAATGGTGTGAGTCAGAGGGGTTGGGACTGTCTTATTGGAACCCACAGAAATGACTAACCTGAGCTCATGGGAGCTTGCAGGCTCTGGACCAACAGCTGGGGAGCCTGTGTGGGACAAACCTGGGCTTCTGCATATGTGTGACAGTTGTATGGCTTGGTCTCCTTGTGGGACTCCTGGCAGTGGGAGCAGGGGCTGTCCCTAGTGCTTTGGCTGGCTTTTGGGATTCTGTTCCTCATACTGGGTTGCCTGACCCAGCCTTGACACAAGGGGAGGAGCTTGGTCCTGCCTCAACTTGATCTGCCATGCTTTGTTGGCACTGATGGAAGGCCTTCCCCTTTCTGAACAGAAACAGAGGAGTGGATTAGGGGAGGGGGTGAAAGGGAGGAGAGAGTGGGGGGAGGCAATGGTGGGGATATAAAGTGAAGTTAAAAAAATAATAAAAAAGATTTGATTTTTTGCATATGTATATGTCTATGTGTGGATATGTGCATATAAGTCTAGTATACATGGAGGCCAGAAGAGGGCATTGGATACCCTGAACCTGGAGTTCTAGGCAGTTGTAAATCCCACACCTGTGAGTGCTGGGAACTGAATTTGGGTTCTCTGCAAAGTCAGGGCTCTTAGCCAATCTCTGACCTTATGATTCGTTCTTTGAGTTGCATTTTCTACTGTTAGTAAAGATGAGGCTCTTGAAATACTTACTGCCCACTGAGGTTCTCAAAGGCAAAGATCCTTCCAGATTTTTGCCCATTTTATGCAACAGTTTAGAATTTTAGACAATGTCAGTAACACAGGATACCTTAGCCATACTCCATATCTTGGCCACAATGCTTCTGAAGTTTTGCACATGGATGTTTGTCTTAGGCTTTGGATGGTCAACTGTCATCAGATTAACTTCACAGATCTCCCAGTTTGCTAAGGGTTTGATAAAACAGTAGAGATGTTGTTCACTACTTAAAAAGCTTATATATATGCATGCACAGTGCACAAGTAATGGCATTGATGTGTTTTCAAAAAGTCAACACATTCATGTTAAGTAGCTAACAAACAACACTAGCCGCAACCAGGAGCTCCATCATTACCCTA
>CABHPH010155390.1:37627-53696 GCA_902168325.1 Peromyscus nudipes | reverse complement strand
CCTTTAATCCTAGCATTCCAGAGGCAGAAATCCATGTGTTCAAGGATACAGCCAAGCATGGTGACTCACGCCTTTAATCCCAGAAAGCAAGCCTTTAATCCCAGGGAGTAAGGCAGAAAGCCGAAAGATATATAAGACGTGAGGATCAGAAACTAGAAGCATTTGGCTGGTTAAGCTCTTAGCTGGTTAAGCTTCAGGCTTTTGAGCAGCAGTTCAGCTGAGAGTCATTGGGATGAGGACACAGAAGCTTCCAGTCTGAGGAAACAAGACCAGCTGAGAAGTTGGACAGATGAGGTTAGCTGTGGCTTGTTCTGTCTCTCTGATCTTCCAGTGTTCATTCCAATAAGTGGCCTCAGGTTTGATTTTATTAATAAGAATTTTTAAGATTCATGCTACATGCAGGTAAAAAGTTGTTAATGTATATAGTAAAATCAGGTGGTCCAAAAATGAATGCTGTGGTTTTATCTCATTTCTACTACCTACATACCCAAGCTTAACAGAAGCTCATAGTTGGGCCTTCATGGCCTTTCTCTTCATTTGCATTTATCCCAGAAAATGGTGTATATTTGGGAACATGTAGTGAATAATATACATATAAACTGAGTTCATGAGTTGCGTAGTTAAGACCTTCTGTATGTAAAATGTTCATTGTGGGTGAGATTCCTTCTAGAAGGAAAAAGTGCATAGGAATTGGAGGGAAGAAAATATGAAATAGATGAAGTCCACGGGTAATTTTAGCACCAGCCATTTCCCAATTTGGAGGCAAACAGATTTTCTTGTGGCTTTTAAAAATTCATTGTCTTTCTGTACAACTTTTTATGCTAATGTGTGTATTGGTGCACTAGGCTGCCTTTGGTCTCTTTCCCGAGTGTGATGCTACCTTCTTTGAAATGCCGTCATTCTAGAGCATGCATGCACACTACATTCTGGGATTCATCCTTATTAGTTATATGACACTGAGATGAGAACTCCTACCAGGTCTCCAAAGAAAACCAAATCATATTGAGAAGGAATTGGCATTGGTCCCAGCAGCTACTTGGATTTGATTAGAATAGATCAGTTAGAAGTCAGGGGGGTCATCTTCCTGTAAACAAGGACCTTGTCCTTAAGGTATCAGATTCCTCATCTCATATGTTCCTATGATGAACTGATAAGAATGCCATTTGAATTCACAGACTGATCTTGACCTTGGAAGTGGAAAGATCACCCCTGAGAAATGAGCTCCCAAAGAAAACTGTCTCAGGCAATTTCTATTTTTTCTTGCCTGTTCCATAGACTTCCTGAGATGCATATTTTCTTCCATTAATCTCAAACTTGTACAAATTAGCACCATAATAAAATGCAAGCTGAACAATAGGACAGATTCCTTTATTTCAATCAAATGCTTTTCTTTTGTGCCCTAGTTGCTAAGGACTTACACATGCAATTCTGGCATTTCATTTTAATTGTAGGAACAAAAATCCATCATTTATGATTTTTTTCAAGACAGGGAATCTAAAAAGTTTATTCTGATCATTAATCAGCCCCCTCTAATTAAGCACAGTTATATCCCATCATCATTGCTGTAATTATTGATTGATTAATCTTTCAACTATTAATTAAAAGTCTTAATTAAACTTTTGCTAGTCTTATTTAAGCTAAGAATATAATTATTATGTGATTTTCCTGTTACACGCTACATGTTCTACTTGTCCCATGTTATAGTTACATTTCAATAGTGATGACTCGTATATGAGTACAATGAAAATGAATATAGTAATGTCTCCTTGAGCACTTGTTACACACTCATGTGTGTGTGAACATACAGGCTCATTGTTAAAAAAAATAGATTTGAAAGGGCATTACAGAAAAGGCAAATATGATTAAAACAGTTCTGAGTCCATAAGCAGCAGGTGGCTTTCCCACAGCACTCCCCATCCAATATCAGAACCCAGACTGAATAAGAAAAAGTCAAATTCATAACCCAGAGGACCCTAGTACTGGGATGCTATTGACCAGACACTTGTTTCCCCTTTGTAAATGACTGTCCTTATGTAAAGCCAAGACTAGTGACAAAGAATATTGGTTTTAGTACAGGCTATCAAAATCATTCACTTTCAATCATCATCACCATCATCATCATCATCACACTAGAGGTTGTGTAAAAGTTCTATGAAATGGAATGTGCTGAGGGATCTGACCACAAGTGAAAAACTACACAAACCTGTGCTGTAGACTTCTAGTTTCAAGAGACTACTCACCATTCTCTATAGAACACTACTAGAATCCAGTTGGTACCAGAAGCTTTTTCTAGCAACGGAGGGGGAAAGTATGAGAAAAGTAAAGGTTTTGGAATACCATCACGTTTCACATTCTGTATTTCCACTCATTGGGTTTGTACAGCTGAAACCATATTTTGGTTTCTATGAGAAAACTTAAAATAACACGTCATGTAAGAATATTTTTGAAATATACTTTGTTTAACTTTGGAAAGAAAGCAAGAAAGATAGAAAGGAAAAGAAAGAAAGGGAAGAAGGAACGAAGGAAGGAAGGAAGGAAGAAAAAAAGAAAGAAAGAAAGAAAGAAAGAAAGAAAGAAAGAAAGAAAGAAAGAAAGAAAGAAAGAAAAATAGAAACAGAAGTTTATCAGTTTTAATAAACTGACCAAACTATGAGGAATTAGGAAGCACATGTGAAGTGACCCCAAATTAGTGGAAGCTTTTGGACTAATAATGAGGCCAGTCTGCAAAGACACTTTGCCTCTTCCTGGAGAAAAGAACTCCTCACAGTGTGTTCAGCCTGATCAAGGCATCTGAGCTGAAAAATGAAATGAAAATTACAGCTATACAAATGCCACTTGCTGTGAGCTAAGTCACCCAGATTGCTAAATATACACACCCAGCTTCCTGAGAAAGAATGAGAAAATTCTACAATTTCAGGATTTTTTCTATTAAAGAGAACATAGCCTATTCTCCATTTCCACACTTTTACATCCACAGATTTACAGAATCTAAGGTAAAGAATATTCAAAAAGCATTGTATTTGTGTTGAAGAGATACGAAGTTGGAGTTTGTTCTTATTATTGTTTTCTAAATAACATTGAGTCCGCTATTTAGATTACATGTGTGTTACATTAGTACTATAAGCAACCTAGAGAACATTTGAAGTGTCTGCAAGCTCTTACGTCGTATGCAAACACTTTGCTACTTTGTAATAGGGACGTGAACACTTAAGGACTCTGTTATATATGCACGGCATCCTGAACCCTATCTCCTCAACATTTTGGATATCACAGCAATACACACAGTGAGAGTTCCTCCAAGCCATGAATAAGTACATCTTCCATTTACTTGTAGAATCCTCACTTGCTTTCATCATTGCTTTATAATTACTTTATAGAGATATTACACAAATTGAATATTGGTTAAGTGTACTATTAAGTATTCTGTTTTCTGATAATATAAATGGATTTCTTTTTCAGATGATAAATGAACAAATAAATAAATACAAATAATGAATAAATTCACCATACCTTCAATCCAATTTTGTAGCTTTAACTGTCTGTATGTGTAGACAGCATGCTTTGGTCGTAAGAAGCTGGAAATGTGAAGTTGGTTTTCCTTAACTGGAAGAGGGACCTTGGAGGAAGAACAGAAGAAAACTAATATATTTTGCACACTTTGATTTTTAAAAATGAAATTCTTCATCACTTTTAGTCTTTGCTACAACTTTAAGTGAAAATGTCAATTTTATAGATGAAGAAATGTGACCTAAGAAAGAGTAAAACCTTCAACCCAAACACATTAAACATTTAATATGCCATAATATTACTGACAGTGTTGAGAAGTGGGCAAGAATCCACTTGTGGGTGGTGATGGAATAACCCATGACATTTAAATGTCAGAAGCTCCTGTAGTACCTGCTTACTCAAGCTAAATTATCCAAACTCATGAAATCTCAGCTTCCCCATCTGTAACCTGAGAATGGTTTTTTAAGAACTGCTGGCCCATAGTACAGTATGTCCTCTGTGAGTAGTGTACAAGCCACTCTGCCAATGCTGTATCATACAGCACTTCTCTTCATTTGCCGGGTGTTGATCATAATCCAGATTCTGCTTCTGTTCTCAACCAGCCTGCATAATTTATCACCCACCTGGTCTATTCTCATCTCTGTGTTTTAGGTCTGACTAGATTTTACTACTTGAAACAAACTTTGAAATTCTACAAGCACACCCCCTCGTGCTAGGATGAGCAAAAACCAGTACAGAGAGGGTTAAGGTCTTGCCTGTGGTCGCTCTGCTAATTACTGACATAATCAGGTCTCCAGACTCTGATTCAGAGCACTCTCCACCTCTCCACATTGTCCCTCAAGCTAACATTTGCCCTACATTTTGTGCATGGTTGTCATGAGGATCAAATACGATTAAATATGGGGAAGTGTTTTAGAAGTGCAAAATTATGCACAAGAGCAAACCCTTACTATTAATGGGCTTCCTACATGACGTCTTGGGTTAGAAATGGAGATGTTATTTAAAGTGGCTTAAATTTTTAATTTTTTCTATATGGAGATGCTATCAATTACTTTCTGTTCCACACTGAGAATGGCAGGTGTTGAAGAGGAGTCTGCAGTGTGACTTCACATACATCAGATGAAACTCGACTGTGAATAGGGGTTAACTGATGATTAGATGCTTTAAAACAAGGGCCAAAGGAAGAGAATGAAGAATACAGGAAAGGGGAGTGGCTAGGACCTGATGATTAAGCTCTGGCAAGGGATACTGCAGTTTAAAGTCTCTGGAAAACTATGTGAGTCAGGCAACATTCGAACCTGTAGCATTACACACAGGTGCCCACCAGGGGTCCTATCCACAATGTTTTTCACCCAAATACTCAGCAGAACTATTCTAAAACAACTGTCTTTGCATGTGTGTGTTGTATATATGTATATATATATGTATATATATAATTTATATATATATAGTGTGTGTGTGTGTTGGTATATGGTGTATTCATGTATTCGTGTGTTGGGCAATATGCATGATGTATATATGTGCTCTATATCTGTGTGGTAAATGGTGTATTCATGTATTACTTGTGGGATGTTTGGCATCTGGTGTGTGTGTGTGTTTGTATGCTGTGTTTGTGTTGTATATAGTATATACATGTATTGTACGTATGTGTGTCGTATATTCATGTGTTATGTGTGTGGTGTATGCACGTATGTGTAGGTACGTGTGCATGTGGGGAGGCCAGAGATTGGTGTCATCTCAACTTTCTGCCTTATTCTTTTTGAGACAGGATCATTCACTGAGCCTGGAGCTGACTGATTCAAGTAGGCAGGCTGTCTAGAAAGCAACCATGGTCCTCAGCCTCACACGGGGATTTGGTTACAAGGTTCTGTGTAGTCTCAACCAGATTTTGTACATGGGCACTAGGGATCTGAACTCAGTTTCTCATGCCTAATTAAGAATCCTCCACCGATCCCTCACCAGTGTTTAGGTAAGAGAAGCCTTTAACAGGAGGCATGAGTTTCCCTGTACCTCAGGGCCACTGTGCTCATGATGTTGACTGGGACAAAGAAGACTCCGAGAAAAACTCTTCAGTGCTTGCTGATGTGGGAACACAGGCCTGCAGTCTCACACCCTGCTCCCCAAAGTACTGATAACAGAGCACACAGGGATGCCTGGCTTCTGCTGATGCTGTGTGCTTCCCAAGTGAATGCTGTTCTCACTAGGAAAGTCGGTCGATGGAAACCAAACAAGAGCTGGAAAAGGAATTACCATTCGATCAGCACCCGCTGACTGTAAGTTCTTCTCTCCCTATTTTATTCTCCCTTTCCTTCTCCCAGGATACCCAAAATGCTTACCATAACTTCCAGCCACGCAGTGGTCCCACTGTTGTGTACTCCAGTCTATATGACTTCCTGTACTTCCTTTCTGACATGTAGATGGTTCTTAGACTAGCCCAGAAGGTGAGCCATGTGTACACACAAAGATTCTATGCCAGTTAGATAGAACAGTGCTCATTCCAGGAGTTGGTATGTGTTCATAAGGGATTCCAGAGGTCTGACATACAGACCCAAATTTTATCCCAAATGGTAGAGTTTAAGCATGAGTAGGGAAAAAGCAACTGTTTTTAACTTAAAACACTTGAGAAGCCATAGAAGAATGTAGCTTGGAAATATTTTCCAAGATATTCAGGTATGAAACCTGCACATATTACTAAAGACACACAGTCTCTTCACCTAAAGGGGATCCAATGCTTGAACACTCTACTCAGCATTTTTTCTCAAAGTGGGCTTAAGAAGGCTCTCCTCATTCATACTCATTAAGTACCTATAGCACTCAGTACACACTGTTTGCTTTGTGTTGCTATTTTGTAAGTGATTATCACATCCCACTAACTCACTGCAACCTGCTGATGCCAGGGTATAGATTTTATCCAGTCTAAAGTAAAATTGAAGAATTTTCCAAGTCAAAGTCAGAAGGAAATGAGCATTCATACACATTGCTTTTGTTTTCAGTTCACAGCAGATTTGCAAGGTGGAGTTACCAAATGGATTTGGCTGATAATAGAAATTCCAGGAAAGGAAAGAAATTGTTTCAACCTTCCTATAGTCTTTTAAGGATGCCTAGCAGGCTTAATGTATAAAAATTAATGGAACTTTATGCTGCCCTTCATAGAGAGTCACAGGCATATTGTCTCCACTATCTAGTGTCACAGGACTTCCTGTAGCTCATAACAGCCGACTTGTGCACTGAAGCCAAAGGTCCAGACTTAAGACACTGGCATGCTGCTTACCAGCCCTATGCATATCTAACCCTCCATTTCATTGCTTGTAAAGTGAGCGGATGCTTGCTCTACCCCTCTCATAAAGTTTTATAGGCTCAAATAAAATAATGAATGTGGAAACACTTTCCATAGTTAAGCACTTACCACAGTTATTAGGACCATGAACTTTGGAGTCAGAGATGGCTTAAATACTTGTGTGTCACCATCATTTGTATAAGCATTGAGAAAATTAACTTTTCCTTTCTGTTACTGTTTACATCTTTAGAGAACAGTGATACTTTTTTTTCAAATATTTGTTCAGGGTTGAAGTTACAATTTAAAATAATGTGAGCCATAATGAATATCGATAAGTGTTAACTATTTGGTTGTTGCCTGGCTTTTGTATTGTTGCTTGTTTACAAACAAAGGCACACCATGTTTTTAGGTATCATCAGCATAAATGAAACATATTGGTCTGTAGAGACCCAGAACCAGTGTCTTATTCTGGAGCCATGAATTCACTGAAGAATCAAGCTCCTGTGGACCTCATAAGTTTTTTCTATGAGTTGGTGCCCATGCATGTGCTGAGAAACTGCCAGTACAAAACTTGGATCTTTCCTCCTTTGCATGTTTTACAAAGGTCTAGATTCCTTGACTATATTGCAGCACTTTTGCTGATTTTTCATCATGAAAGTTCAAATTGATTTCTAGTACATTTCTTTAAGCAGGTAAGTGTATGTGATGTAACAGACCTCATACCACAACACAGGTATTTGTTAATATGTATTTATATTTATATATTATGTTATAATATATACATAGTAAAATCCTGTTTTTGGAAAGTGACAAGGAGGGGTAGCTTTATGAATGGGCCATGTTCAATCATTTCTTATTTAATTGAAGACTAATTGGACATGCCATGAGAGGACCCCTGAAGGAAGGGAAGGGCTTCAAAGCTCATGACAGATTTGGAGCAATAAATGAAGTACCAGTTAGAAAATTCAGTCTACTTTAAAATCTCACTTGTGTCCAAACTCAAGTTGTTCTCAGAGAAGATCACACCACGTGGTTGTCTAAAGACAAATGGTCAGCCCTGAAAGCATACATTCAGGTAGCATTATATGGACAAGACAGGTGACATTTAGGATTATGTATGTATATGATTATTCATATGTGCATGAAAGACAATGAGCAAAGGAGGTGGAAGTTTAAAGGAGCACAGGGAAGGGGGAAAGGATGGAAGGGTCTGAAGGAAGGAAAGGGGAAGGAGAAATGTTGAAATTATATCTCAAAAATAAAAAATAACAGATTGATTTGTAGAAAACACCAACAGTAAAATGTATGCTATCACTTCCCAAAGAAAAAGAAAAGAGTGGAAGAAATCAATAATGGGAATAAAACACCAGCCATCGAATAGACAACTAAGGCCTTTCTTACCCAATATTCTCTGAGAAGTGAACTTTGCAGAGGGGGCTTCTGGCTTCTCACACATCTGGCTCGGAATCTAAGGAAGATTACAGAATCAAGAACCACCATGTTCACTTTTACAGCTTTGCTTTGGTTCAGGAACGATATGTGAAGGAATAGTGACAGTGATGTCAGTTCTGCCTTGTCATAATGATGCTGAGACCTTCATCATTGACTTTCTACTTCTTCCTCCAGTAACATCATGCTGCTCATGCATCTGGACCCACCAGCAGGAAAAATCTGAGATTGGATGGTTTTCTTAAATGACTGAAGCCCCTTCAACAGCCTCCCTTAACCATCTCAAACCATCTAACCTGGGGAACAATCTTTATGAATGGTTGTATAAAGTTCTTTAAAAGCAAATACAATAGAGTAAAATTTAACATAGCTCCTTACTGCCCTACCCAGCGCCCTTTATCCCTGTCATTTCCACTTCTCCATGTACATTCTTCAATATTGTCCCTTTTATATTTCTACATGCACTCCTATGAGAGACATACACTCTATTTCACTAATTATCAAGTTCAATGGAAAAGTGATCAAAAATACACATATGCATGGATATAAATGACATAATCTTTAACTAAAGAAAAAATTGTCACAGCCTTAGTGAATTCCATGTTAATTACTTTGTGAATATAGCACTTGTCAATAGGTGTTCCCTAGAAGGTTGTTGTGAGAGACTTTTGCTAAGTGCTTTAACTGTCTGAGTGAATTCTGCACAAAATGCCTTTAACTTTGAATTCCTGGCTAAATCTATTGAAGAAGATGAAGCTGGCCCTTATTGAAGCGGATGACCAGTAATGCATGCTGCACCCAGTGTCTGGAGCCTCCTCATTGAATTAGTACACTGTCTAACATTCTGCTTCTGTCATGTCTCATAACAACTTCCACAACAACATAAAAATTTTGTGTGCTAATTTAAATTACTTTTCTCTCTTAGAGCTAACTTTGGCTGTGAACCCACTTTGAACTTCCAGTTCAAGAGGGCATGGATATTTTCTGCTGACATTGCTGTACTGGGTCCGTGTCTGGGTTCTCTACTCCACGTCCCACACTTGGGCCTCTCTCAAGGTAGCGCTACGTCTATTTACATATCTGCTTGTTATCTCTTCCAAACAATCTGTATTATTTTCTTCATCTAAATGATGGAAATGCTTACCATTGCAGCTTCTGAGTTAAAACTGTGTTATTTAAATCCCTTCCATTTATTCCTGTGTTTCTCTCCTGCTGGATCTATATAGTCATCACTTCCCACCTCTGGTGTTATTTTCCTTTGTCTCTGTGCTTATTTTAATCAATTCAGTAATAGTGCCTTTTCAAAGAAAATATTAGTAGATCAATGTTTCTCTGAATCAATGTATTAAAATGTCAGTGATGATTTCTGCTATGTGAATCTCATCACAGAAGGAACTAAAATGTAGAAGTTCTTAGTAGCTCTCACTGTGCTATTTTGTCTGGTTTTGACCATGCTTTTCTACTATATTAATGGCAAGGACATTTTAATCTCACTTCCCAGGCATCTCTGACCATGTTCAGAAAAAGTGTAGCTTTTTCTTCTTCAAAAAAATAAGCTCTTAGATAAAGTACAAGTTTGTGGAAGATTCAGGGACAATTTAAAAGACACCAGGCAAATACTACACCACAGCACCATGCAGGCACCCAACTGTATGCAAGAGGGAAACACTTTGATTATAATATCAATGCTTTATTATTTTGCATTTTTTCCTTCAAATTTAAATAAGTATTCTTTGCACCTCTATGTTTAACACTCAGAAAATATCTACAGTTAGATAACTCATATCTAGGGTTTTTACTCCTGGAGTGAAGGGAGGTTGTTCTTTGCCCTGAAGGAAATGAACATTTGAAGCCCTCTTGGCAGGTCCTCCAAGTATTATGTTGCCGTTGCAGAAAAGAACTTATGTGGCTCAGAGGAGGAATTATCTCCTTGACCATTACATAGATGAACCCACCATTTTCTCCTGTAGATTGCCATAGCCTTTAGTATTGGCTGATCAAGTAAGTCTATGTGTCATAACATCTATGATTTCGGTATTCACTGGAGCTCTCACCTGGTAAGGACCAGGAAATCAAATATCAACAACAGGAATCTGTAATTCCACGTGCACTGAAATGATGGTAGAACAGTTTTTATCCTTCTGTTCATGTAACACACATTAAGCTACTTAAGGAAGTCGGTCTTCTGCACAGTTTTCTGTGTGCTGTAAGGGCAAAGATGAATAAGATGATCCTTTTATCCTAGTGATGAATGAGTGGTTTTTAAAATTTGCATGATGTCTATGATAAAATATTAAAAGAAAAGGTTAATAGATTACCTTTCCAACTGTCTCGGAAACATTTGTATTTTATAGCACACTTCAGTGACATGAAACCCTTAACTTCAAAGCAAATGTAACAATGACATTTCTGGGGAACATACACAACAGCAAGATTCAGACCTATGCTTCCATGTGACTCCCAGCTTCACCACGCAGACAGTGGTAACACCAGCTCACCAGAGTTTTTATGTGATCAAGAAAGGTTTGTTGCTTTGATAATGTGATCCAACAACTTAGTTATTTTCATATCAAAATAAACCACTGTGCTTATACTAATTAGCTGCCTTAGTAGGGAGTAATGTCTATGTCCTTCTTATGGACTGAGTGGAGAGAATCTCTAGTGTCCACACTCAGCCAGATTTCCTTGAGCTTTTGTATCTGAGTTCTATGGTGAGTTCCTCATATAGATCAACTTACTTAAAAAATTATTATCATAATATATACTGGGAACATTAAAAAAAATCAGTCCGTGGCAATGACATTACCATGTTGATATTTTAAGAGAACAAGTGAAACCATCTAAGGTTTGACCACATGTATGCCTGACTCTGTAGGCCATTTCCTGCCACACAATATTTACCTCAATGTAATTAAAACTTGGTGAAGAGACAGGTCATATAAAAAGGAAAGATGGCCCTATGATGGAAAAGCAGAATGTGACAAGAGCAGCATGGTTGATTTAGACAGATAATTACAAGTTGTGAACTTCATCAATCACAATGAAAGCTTCTTGTCCTCTCTTTCGGTTCCACAGCATTGCCTACAACATCAGATTTCAAATAAATGTTTGTTGACTCAGTGGGTGCATTAATATTCCAAATTGTGTGTGAAGATTTGGAATAGGAGTGTTGTTTTCCTTGAATATGACATCTGGTAAGAAATGAATTGTGGTGACCATAATTCCTGCTACTGTTTCCATCATCATTCAGCATTCTGGGCATCAATTATGAAAAGTAGAATCATATTATCTGCCCAATGTGATTTTAAGGCCTTCGGACTCTTCATCAAGGTTAAGTTCACCTTTGTCAAAGTGGTCATATCACAATTCTGAAGGCTCTTACACACAAGACAATAGAACCTAAATTTGTCACTTATTTCAGTAAGGTTTGGGGAAAGAAATCAAAAGATTGCTTCATGGTCACAACAGAAAGACGTGTGATGTTACTATATAAAGCATGGATACAAAGTGAAATGGCAGCACAGATCTGAGACCAACAATGGTGGATGGATCACATGATTAACTAGAGCTTTCCACTGATTTCAAGGTATGTCTCCCAATTTATTCCGTTTGTCCTATCAAATAATATGCAAGGTTTACAGATCTACACAGTCACTGACTAGGCTTATCAGTTTTGAAAAATGACCTAACTTTCATTCTGAAAACAAGATAGACTATTTCTAAAAATTTTAAAATTCAGAAGTTTCTTCTTTGAAACTGTTGAGAAAGATAAGGTGATTTCCAGTTGGTGGCTTGTGCTGTTAAATTGTGATGAATAACATGCTCTCAATGACTCTTTAGAACTTATGGGGCCAAAGCAGGACACAGAGAGATGCTGGGGTCTCTGTTTCAGGCACACAAAGACCTGAGGAATGACTCATAAATACTGCAGTTTTGAGTTATTATGGTAGGTAAGCAGGGTTTTATGCAGACAGCTCTTCCCACCATCCTTCATATCAAAAACGTCTGGGGTTTGTTTCTCTGCCTATCTATGAAATAGATTGAGCCTTTTCATGTTCTAAAAAAAAATGGCTTGCCTTCCCCATCTCCTGCACATCGGCTCACACAGCAGCTGCATTTCCTGAAGTTCAGAGAGGGTTTTTTTCCCAGCATCTCTATCTGCCACACAGACCTCTCACAGCTCAGGAAGAGAGAGTCCTCAATGCACTGCCAGGCTTTGAACACTGTCTGAATAGCTCCTGTCAGTCAGGAGCCTGCATTTCATGTTTCAGATTTTTCCCAGGGGGCTTTGATGTTAATCCATTTCATACTTCTAACACATCTGTTCTTCTTCAGGCTTTCTTATCTTTTCTGAACATTCAAATATATATATGCAGAAAAAGAAACTTAGGCTGTCATTGTGCACTTTCTGAAGGGAGACTTCAATAATGAAACAGCTGCCTCACCTCACTGATTCTCAGTTTTAATCACAGGAGATCCTGGGAGTGATCCAGGATCATTTAACATTTAGTAATCCCCTATTAAGATCAGGTTATTTTGTGGCTTGAAGCAACTAAGAAAACCACCTAATTGTGCTGTAGAGATGAGCAAATATATCTTGCATTTTTATTATATGCGTAGCTCACACAAGATACAAAGGAAATGCAAAATGCATGGTCACAGAAAAAAATAGCTACCATTTTTAACGTCTTATCTCATGGGTTCACTAGAAAAGGTAACTAAAATATTAAGTGGTCATGTTAAAGCATAAAAAGTAGCTCAGTGTCCCAGTGTATCTAATTGTACAATGAAACGTGGACTGATCTCAACAATGACGTTATCATTGATTATCAATCAGAAAAATAAAGAAACAGTGACTTTGAAATAGAAAGAGCTTTAATGAAGAGGGGAACAGAGGACAGAAGGCAGAAATCTTTTTTCAGCTGGAAGTTAAATAGTCAATGGAAGAAAACTTGGCAATCATTAATTTTACCTGAATCAGTATAGTATTTTCTCTGTGAAGACTTATTATAGTTGCTAAGATAAGTAACTAGGTCTGGTTTTCATCCACAGCAGGCTTTCAATTGTAAAGAGGAATAAAAGGAAAAGAAAAATAGAAATTTTGAACTGGTAATATAGATGATGGACTAGACTCTACTAGGGTGAAATAATAAATTAATACTGAGGTACTTGCTATTTTTATTATATTCCTTCAATCCTGTTCTTTTGTGGAAAAGTAACCATTCTTATCTGGATAAAATAAAAAGAACAGCTCTACAAAATGCTACAAAACGCAATATGAGATCCATTACATGGATTTTAATGAAGGCCATTGTCAATGTTATCAGGCTTTCTTCTTTCATTTAGTGGAGCACGACAGAACTTAATCTATAAACTGCTGTGAAGAATGGTTCTCAGTCACCACAGAATCTCATCATTTAGCACACAGGCTACAATTAGATATGTGCTTTGTAGAAACTCCTGTCTAGAATTAAAAGTGAATGAAAGAAAGTGATGCATTGAGTGGTAGTCTTCACAGAAATTCAGAATCAGAGGTTGAATGGCATTTATTTTTCATGTTGCCATACCAGCCAGACTTTTACCAATGAGGAGAGATTAGAGCATGATACATTTTTCTGTAACTTGAGAAAATTCTATGTAAAATTCTATGTAAAGTTCTCTAACAATGGGGATCCATGATAAGATCCTTGGTAACCTATCCATGATAGATGAGCTTAATTATCCAATTGGAATGCTGGAGGAAGAATTCTAACTGGACAAAATAATTATGCAGATGAAAATGGAGTGACAATAAAGTGTTATTGAGACAGTGGACATAAGATCCAATGTGGGTTGTCTTCTGAAACCTCTTATGGTTATGACACAAGAATATTACCTACATAGTAAATATACAGCTACAATATACTTCAAAGTATACACATTAAGTAAATAGTTTTTCCTTTGACTTAATGGAGAAAACTGCTGCAAACTGAACTCTGTTTTGTTTTGTAAAAATGAACTAATATAAGTGGAATATAAATTTAGAAACTTGATCCTAAAAAGTCACCCCTTGACCTAATTTATCCCAGGAAGAATCTTGATATTTAAATTTTGGGGCATTATTGTCTTCAAAACACAAAGCAACTAAGATTATGTACATTTGGAAACTGTATGTGTGAGGAAAAATATTGATACAGTAAGATATTGGTTTTTACAACATCACATCATCAATACTATGTTTTTCTTTTTTAACTCTAAGCCACAAACATGAGAAGTGCTCACTTGCTATTTCCTTGTGGTACTGAAGCGGTATTACTTTTGCATGGCCCTTGAGAATTCCACTTTGAGAGGATTCTTAGAATGGATACTGAGATCCTTGAATGAGTGAAGCTGCTGCTTAAGATGACTATTTCTACCCTAACCTTTGACAGCTAATTGGTAAACAAAACAATGGGAAGTCTGAAATATTAAATGAGAACTTGAATTATCTTCAACCCCATTAGCACAGTGTATTGTTGAGCAGTGCTTTCAGTAAATGAGAATTCTAAGTAGAACAAAGCATAAAAGTCCAAAATATAAAGATACTAATCATACAGATTATCCAACTCAGGCATTTAAATTACCACTCCTGCTGGATAGTTACTATCATACCTCTGTAATCCATGTCCCTTTACAAGGCTATTCAAGCCATAACACATGACAGGCTGTGCATTGTTCTGCTATTTATAAGGTGCCTTGGGTCATGTTACATGGCATAAGACTAAAGGCAGAATGACTTAAACCACAGAAGAAGTGCAATAATCCCTAACAAATGCACAGCCTGGAGAATCTCGTTGCTGTTATGAAATGAAATTCATACATTAAACTAAGAAGAATTGTCAGACCCAGAGCACTTATTGGGAATAATAAACATGTCTGTCTATCCATTGATGCGTTTTTCCCAGCCTATAGGATTTAGAATGGTTGTGCCAGCACTGCAGATTATCTACTGTGACTGAGACACAAACTGCATCAATCCTGCTGGCTTCAGACTTCAGTGAATATGGCTGCAAAATGCCCATTACACTCACTCCACTAGAATAGTGAGCCTCTTCTCCTGTCTTGTTTCTTCTATCTGCTAGGTTTGATTTAAGAAGATCCATTGGAGCTAGAGAAAAGCACCACATCCAATATCTGAAAAAAAATATGTCTGCAGCATATACTGCCTAGGAAAGGATACAGCTGTGCTACATGATTGGATCACGATACCCAAGATCATGGAAGAATGGAAGCATGATCAAATGGACATAGAGATTAAGGGGACACCATGGATATTTAGAAGACAAGAAAGAAGAAAGACATATCACAGGCATAAGCAACACTAAATTGGAAGGTTTTGCAAAGATATATAAGCCATATATATATATATATATATATATATATATGTATATATGTGTGTGTGTGTCATAAATAAATGTCATAAAACAATGTAAGTTTACTAGTTAAACTACAGAGAGAAGCATCAAAGTAAAGTAACATAGAAGCTGCATATAAGTTAATGGGGGAAAAATCTGAAAATAATCTGTACACTTATTCCTCACAATGGATTTTTGAAGAGGCACAATTTTCTGGTTTTCTGGCCATTAGTAGCAAAGATAATTTTGACAAGTTAAGCCTCAATGTTAAATCTGTATAGATGTGTAAAAGCAATAGAAGTGTTCATTTCTTGACAACAGTATCTGTATTTAAAGATAGAGTAAAACAAACACACAGAATCTACACAGAACTTCAGGCAGCCCAAGCCCACCCCCCCCTTAAAAAAAGTGCATGTATAAAATGAATACATGCATCCTCATGGATAAAATGAATACATGCATC
>CABHPH010155390.1:0-37617 GCA_902168325.1 Peromyscus nudipes | reverse complement strand
TGAATACATGCATCCTCATGTATAAAATGAATACATGCATCCTCATGTATACAATGAATACATGCATCCTCATGGACTTGTGCTGCAAGATAACCAGCTTCTACTCTTTATGTATTCATGCTCATGTGTGGCTACTCAGTGAGTGCTCAGCACTTAGTATGGGTACAGAGGAATTCATTTCAGATATAAGTTAAAAAGCAATTTCCCAAGCTACACAACCTCAACATATATGCAGAGTTCCTAGAACAGACTCATGCAGGCTCCCTGATTGATGGTTCAATCTCTGTGAGCCCCTGTGAGCCCAGGTTAGTTGATTCTGTGGGTTTTATTGTGGTGTCCTTGGTCCCTCTGGCTCCTTCCTCTCCCCTCTTCCACAGGATTTCCCAAGCTCTGCCTAATGCTTCTCTGCATCTGTTTCCATAAATTGCTGGATGAAGCCTCTCTGATGATGATTTTACTAGGCTCCTGACCTAGCATATCTTGCAGGCAGGACAAATTGAAGGTCCCAAGATTTTGTGGCTGGGTTGGTGGCCCAATCCCTTCACTGGAAATATTGCCTGGTTATTACTAGGAGCCTTAGCTAGGGTCACCTTCCTAGATTCCTGAGAGTTTCCATTGCATTTGTGGGACTCCACAAAGTGAGAGAAGGACCTGTCCCTGACTCTTTTGCCTACTTTTAGGACCATTTTCCTCCTACTGGGTTGCCTCACCCAGCCTTAATATGAGTGGAAGTGCCTAGCATTATTACAACTTGATATCCCATGTTTGGTTGATATCCCTGGAAGGCCTGCCCTTTTCAGAAAAGATCAGTAATGGAAGCAAGGACAGACGTGGCTGGGAGGAGAATAGGGATGGGAAACTGCAGTCAGGATGTGTATTACCAGAGAAGAAAAAAATTGTAAGTTCCTTCAAGGTATGCCTCCATTGTATTATACATGTTCCTATGGCCCTGAAAAAATTCCCTTCTCTCTCTCTCTCTCTCTCTCTCTCTCTCTCTCTCTCTCTCTCTCTCTCGTGTGTGTGTGTGTGTGTGTATGTGTGTGTGTGTATGTGTAACACAAATTAGACAGGTCATCTAATGCAGAGCAACCAAAACAGTGGAGACCTGGTTCTCTATGTCTATACTAGTGCAGAGTCATTCTTACTCCATGACAAACAAACAAACAAACAACAACAACTCCCTCCCCACCAAAACCAACAACAACAACAAAACACCATGAATGAGATTCAATATATTACAACCATTGAATTGTGCCAGTTTCTATCTTCTGAAGATAAGGAGAGCTTAAGATGCCACTGACCTAAAATCCACGACCTGAAATAACTTGTGGCTTTAGAGGAAGAGCATACAATTAGGATTTGTTAACTCTGAAACTCCTTCACGCGGCTCCTTATTTTTATTTGCAGAAATGTAGATCCTGAACATTGAGGAAAGGCTGGTAATCTTGAAAACTCAAATTCTCCTCAGCTTGCCTTGTGAGACTGAATTCAAACACCTTTAACTGTTAAATTCTTCCATGCCCTTTCAAGTCAAGAGAACACAGTCCATGTCAGGAGCAGAAAGCATGGTGAGGTAGCCCAGTTAGTAACTTCTGAGATGTTTGTCACTTGGACCAAGCATGCTATGATATTTTTGTTTATATGCACTCAGATATAGACCTTAGGTTCTCAGTCTTTCCCAGTTGTTTCCACATGGTTATCTAGAAAGGTTTGAGCAGGTCATGATCCGTGGTCTGTAAACAAGGTCAGGTTTCTGTGTTTGTGTCCTGGCTCTGTCATGTGATTTGGGAAAACAGCTAAATGGACATGCTTCATTGGACTCATCTGAAAATGATGGTTGTTGAGAATTTGTCTCTGCTTGCTGGGACTTGTCAAAAAGGAGTAAGAGCCGAAGTTGTAGCTGCTACACAATTGGCTGCAGGTAACCAATAGATGCCTAGAGCTCACCTAGTTTTGTGAAATGCCTAAAGTGTGAGGTCTGTTTGTTTGTTTGTTTGCTTTAAGGACCATGATAACCTCCAGGTTAACCTCTGTGTTAGCTGTTCTTATCCAAAAAAGCATTAATCCTTTTGCTTAACTAGAATTTTAAAACATCCTACTTGTTTTTCTTTTACCCAGATATATTTCTGGATAGAAGGAAGAAGAGAGGGAGGAAAAATTGCTGTAAAAACACCAAGTTCTTACATTGTTTGTAAGAACAATGCAAAGAACTTCAAAATCAGCCACACATTTCTCATTGTAATGTTTAGGTATCTTTTCTAAAACTTCTGTTCTCATATCTGAGGAACAAAATTAGGTATTTCAATTTCATTTCCTTTTTAAATTAACAAAGGAAGAGTATAACAAGGGCTTGGATACAGAGTATTTTAAGGAACATACATGTAATCTGGCCACTGTCTAGATTATATCATATTAAAATATTTTCTTTTAAAAAGTAAGTTTCTCTCTTAATAAAACTCCTGATGATCTGCCATAAAGTAATATTTTTCTCCATGTTTTATGATTCTTATTACAAGCACTTCAACAAAGTCAAAAACTGTCACTTTATTCTATACATCCAGTAGAGAAGATCTATAGGGCACAAAAGTGCAGAGGGCAAAGGAGCCCAAAGGGCCAGGTGACTTTACCTGGGCAACATAGAAAGTCGTGACAACATTGAGATCCACCATCCATTCCCTCTTCGTAATTGGTTCCCTGATTCATTTAGTCTTTGCAAATGAGATGCAGTGTGCAGATCTCAGTAAAACCAAATCAACTAGACATTCCCTTAATCAATTGTCTTTAAGCAAAGTAAACAAACAAGTCAAATCAGCATCCAAAAATATTAATTGATTGAGTTCGGATTCATTAAACAGGATTCACAGTGTCATTTGGAGCCAGGAGCTGAGTGCATGTCAGTGGATATTTACCTAGTAACAGTTCGTAAAATTATATGTACTCAAAATATGCCTCAGGCTCAAAAAACAAATCGGTGGATGCTCACAGAAATATTGGGAAATGAACGGATTTGTCACCCAACAAGAACACATAATCAGAGCAACTGAATGCACCCTAATTAGAGATCAGCCTTATGTTGACATTGACACTTGTATAGTGCTATGGTTTCAGAGAACCAGAGACTCATTATGTGGGTGGTCAGGGCTTTGATATGCTGCTTTTATAATTTTACCACAGTGTCTGAAGTGTGCTTCATGTGTCTTCCCTTGAACTTCAGTCTGCACAAGTGAAATGGAATCGCAATTCATAGAAACTTTTAAGTCAAAACTTAGAAAAGCATTGGACTATTGCAGTGAATAGACAAGAAAAATGTCAATTTTAACAATACCAATGAAATCAGGATGATAGAATTAGAATTAAAAGGGTTAATTTAGATCGTTTAGCTCAGTGTCTGACTAAACAGCTCTTTGGAGGTTTTCTTCAAGAACATGCAGGTAACCCTCAATTTTGTCTAAAGTGCTATATTGACATCCAGTTATGCCAGCACCATTTGTTGAAGATGCTTTCTTTTTTTCCATGGTATGGTTTTGACTTCTTTGTCAAAAATCAGATGTTCATAGGTGTGTGAATTAATGTCAGGGTGTTCAATTTGATTCCATTGGTCTACATGTCATTTTTCTTAATAATAAAATTTCTTAATAACAAAAAATAGAAAAAGAAAAAAAGAAAGTGCTATGAATTTCTCTAGCATCATCAGAAATACAGCCATCTAAATAGGTGTCAGTGGGAATAAAATAGGTGGGCATTTTGAAATACGCCCACTCAAACATTCTTAGATCAAGAACCTATCAATAGCAAAGAAAGGAGGTGGGATCCAATAGAAAGTGTATAAAGTAAAGTGGGATGTAGGGATACTGCAGAAGTAGCTAAATCTAGATTTCTTATAAGACAACATTTGCAATACTTTGTCTTCCTTCTACCCATTTTCTCTCATTTCCTATCATCTTTTCTTTTATAGACCTTCCTTCCTTCACAATATCCCTTTGATTTCTTATGATGTATTTGCATATATAGTATCTGTGTATGCATATGTACATGTGTATGAGAATACACACACACACACACACACACACACACACATATATATATACATTTGTTCCTTTGAGTATGCCTATTAAGTGAAAAAATCAGAAAGACGTGTTGTATTTTTTTAATTACAACACAGCTCTCTCTCTCTCTTTCTCTCTCTCTCTCTCTCTCTCTCTCTCTCTCTCTTTCTCTTTCTCTCTCTCTCACTACAACACATGTCTTTCTGGTTTTTTTTTCATTTAATGGGCATACTCAAAGGAGCAAATGTTGTGCTTTCATTTTTGTTTTTTTTAATTATCTATGAATTTTTTTAAAGGATGAAATAGTCAATGGATAGAGGTTATTGCAAGATGTGTTTATATTGACAAAACTAGATTTCAAAAGAAGCAGGTGAACACATGGTAATATAATAAAAATAAATCAGGCAAGATTAATACCAAAAAGACACCAATTGAATTGAAAACAAAATGGTATTCCTTATCACAGTAACTGATATTGTAGAAGTTCATTTTATTGCACTCAACAGGCAAGGGCCTCTTGTTAAATATACAATTTTTACTTTGCCTCACAATCATTGAAGTGGGTTTGTTTTTCTTTGCATATTACAAAAGAGGTGTTAGACTACAAATAGATAGTAGCTTAAGTTGACTTCTCGTTTTGAGTCACCTTCAAAATTAGATTTTATCAGTTCCATGTCATTTCAGAAAATGATTCATGGCATTAATTAAGACATTTCTAAAAATCAGTTATTAATTGCTAGTCACACATGGTGAACATCAAACACAGACTAAGATCTACATTCACTGCTCTAAAACCTACAGGATGTATCCTTCTCAAAGAAGGCACCTAAGAAAGGCTAGCTCCTGCTGCATCAAAGCAAATGTTGTAAACCAATATGCAAAAGCAAAGGACAAATGGCAGCCTCATTCTTTAGAATTTGAAGAATACTATTTTGAATTCCATTGTTTAAGTGAGGATCTATTTAGTAATAATGGACACAATGGGGTCATGTGTGCAACACCTTCAGATAAATCATACAAGGAATATTTCCAAGAGTTCAGCTTGATAGAGAGTCACAGAATTCCCTACAAGCTTGTTGATCTTACAGACACAATTTAATTTTTGTTTACAAGACAGCATCCGTACTTTGTTAACTGACTTTTTGCAAGAATCATACCAAGTAGAAAAGATGCTGAGAAGTAGTGAACTGGGAGGACTCCAAAATGGACCCCACTCCCCATGGTTCTAATTTTTTCCAAGTGCCTTTTGTATAACAACTACTCAAAATTGTTTAATATTCCAAGCATCCTAAAATTTTAGTATTCACAGACATATATTACAAAAAGTAAAACCTCTCATAACTATTAGTGATTTTCTGATAGTAGATATGCTTTAATCTTTTCTTTAATGTTTAAATGAAGCCTAGGTAATTAATACCTAAAATATGGTCATTACTCGACACACTTAACTGAACCTACTTCCTGGCTTGACTGATGGACTTGCCTGTGCAAATGTCAGCCTTGTGACTATGGGATGGTGATCCAAACTCCTTTCAGTGCTCTGTGTTCTCATTAATAAAGTGTAAATTCTCTTTGGTGACTTTCAAACTCTGCCCCTCACAGTTCTATGGGTTCTCTAGGGACCAGAGGAACACACCACAGAGCAGGTCAGAAGGGTTCAGGCTGGCAGAGGCTGTTTGCTGAGCTCTGGTCTGCTCTCACTGTAAGACTTTACATTTGAACCAAAGGATTGGCATTTTCAAGCACTGGGGAACCACTCAATTGATGTTTAAACTTCTTCCTACCAGATGGTAGTGTGCTGCATAGACAAGACAACATGGCCTATGCTCTGATGCAGCTCTCACATTCAGTGTATTAAAAAATGAATTGCAATAAACCAAACTCACAACACAGAAGCCAGTTAAAGTGCCACATAGGGATAACAACTCAGTTTTTGTGCATTCCCTGTACATTTTTATTCATTGTTTTACAATCCTAATTTGTTTTTTTTTTGTTTTCTAATGAGAGAGAGAAAGAAGAGGCATAGATTTGGATGTGTGGGGAAGTGGAAAGGATCTAGGAGCAGCTGGGAGAGACTGTGAGTCAATGGTGCTTAGCACTGTGATCATATAACACATGATCAGAATGTGTTATATGAAAACAAAGATCAAAAATAAATAAATAAATAGTTTCATTTCTTGAGGAAGAAAGGAAGAAACAAAGAAAACAGGGCAGACCTTGAAGCAGTTGATGGGAGCTTTAGAGGCCAGAAATGGGATTAGGAGAATTCAACAAGACTAGAAGGAAAGGGAAAATAGGGTGCTTGCAAGGTAAGTTATATTACAAAACAAAAGAAGAAGTCTAATGAAGGACAGAGAAGAATGGACGTAGCCTGAACAGAGCTTCTTCCAGCGCCCAGACAAACAAATGTGAAGCAAGGATAGTAAGAGAGACCCTCTGCAAGACAAGTGGGAATTACTACAAACATGCGATCAAATAAAGATGGCTCCTCAGAACTTCCAGGGCATGCTTGAGATTAGTTTAACTGAGAGTTTTAGATGTGGCAAGCAATTGGTAGAGGGGTGCAGCGAGAGACTGTGCATCAATGGTGCTTAGCACTGGTGAGTGAATACAGAAAATGGAGCGATGCTACATCACTCAGATGGCAATTTTTTCTATTTAGTGGAGTCCCACTATGATACTGCGAAAGCAGCTTTGGTTTCTTATTTCTTATTGAGAATATGTTTTTTTCTAATTTCTAACTCAAGGCAACAGTCTCAGTATTGAGGACAATACCATTACTGTGTAATCAAGGACCAGCAGTAACAGATCTGGTTGAGAGCTATTGTCCCCACAGTACCTACATTCCTTTTTTTTTTGTCACAAACAGGTCATAATTTAGTTACTTCATTATTTATTGTGCAAACATCAAAATTATAAGTGTGAACCACATAAGAGTGGCTCAACCTAAGGGAAAATGTTATGAAGTGGAATATTAAACTACTATGTACCCTATAGGACAAGGATGATTTTGATAGAATTGCTCAGAGAAGTACTGGAACAAATAATCATTGCACTCATGTTTGTTTGTTTGTTTCGCTTTGGATCAAAGAATAGTCTATCAAACCTGCAAAGCAGAAGTACCACAGAGGTATATGCTCACGATGATGGAGTAGTGAACACATATAAAGAAGGTCACATACAACACTTTAAATGAGTCAAAGTTGTTCATCACGTATAGTAGTGGCATGATTTTCATAGAGATAAAGATACTTCACATGATGGAGTATCATGTTCCAGAGATTGAGATTTTTTTTAAGTTAGTAGCTAGGAAAATTTATTTATTTATTTCTCTATTTATGTATTTGCTAGGAAAAATTTAAACAAAGTCCTATCCATCCTCTGCAGTGGAAGCTAATAGAAGCAAATATGTGATAATTTTAAAACTAGTGGAGGGAAGGGCATTAGTTGAGCAGTTGCTGACTACTCAGGAGAGTTAAGCTACACATTGACTTAGGTTATCAGTTCTTTCTTTATAAAACGAAGAATCAGATTTCTATAATTATTTGCGATTATAATATAATTACAACATTTCTCCCTTCTCTTTTCCCCTCTAAATCCTCCCATATAGTTCTCCCTGTGCCCCTTCAAATTCACGGCCTCTTTTTTCACTAATTGCTGTTGCAGACTCACACTTATGTGTTTTAACAGTGTGCTCAATGAACACTTCCACTAAACAGTGGACTAGATTTTTCCCAGAATGTTAAACTCTAGAATGTGATATTAGCTACCATAAAACCTACAAAACGTTCTTTAAAATACAGTGTCAGTAAAGAATGGACAGATATAGGCAAATTCGTGTATGGGGAACAGGGACGTGTGTGTGTGTGTGTGTGTGTGGTGTGTGTGTGTGTGTGTGTGTGTGTGTGTGTGTGTGTGTGTGTTTAGTGGAATAGTAAGTTACAGTGACCTGGAAGGAAACTTATGCCTGGAGAAGAACAAATTGATGATGCAGTAGATTTCAGTGCCTGGAGTGGGATTTAATAAGAAAGGACAGACTTCTTCACAGAACTGCTCTATGACTAGGGGAAACTATCAGAGCAGAAGCCAGAAGCCAGCAGAGGGAATCCAAACACCCTCTGATTGAAAAAAAAATATTCAGAAAAAATGCAGTAACTCAAAATTACAGACCAGATCATTTGGGATAGGATTAAAATCATCGATAAGGTTGGGATGCTGTGCATCAGACTTTCAGCTCCTCTCTAGTTCACCAGGTGACAGGTCTTTGATGCAAATCCCCTTATAACAGCTATGGATCTGTCCATCTCAGGATCAGCACCTGAGAATGGCCTATGTGCTAGTCCAGATTTTTTTTTTTACCCTGATGCTACAACATGACCTCATTCCTGCCAGTCTACAGTACTGCATATGTAGGAGTTAACTAGATCTGCCATGTCCCATCTATACAGGAAGAAAACATCTGTAAAGGACAAATTCCAGGTTCTTGGGAGACTTGTATTTATCCACTGAAGACAGCATTTACTTTATACCATGTGAATCTGAATGTACTTTGCCCAAGAACTCACAGTTGAGAGTCCCAGGGATGAATTCTGCCTGAAGGCTTTATGATGCATCTAACTTGAGCTCATACTGAGAAGGACAGCAGCCAAGGCCAAGTCTGTGTTTCCCCCTGGCCTTTCATTGTCCTTAAGCTCTTGCTGTCTGAGCTAATGGAATTTAGGCTAACGTCTCTGGCCAAAGCTTGGTTTTTCTTCTTCTCTGAGTCCTCAAAGGTAAATCCAGCCATGTGCCCTCCTATCTCCCCTGTCCACCTTGACTTAGTCTTGGTTCATCCCTCTGAAGTCCACCTTTGTGATCCTGAACCCCAAATGCTTATCTTATTAGGTTCTATGCTGTAATGCTAAGACCAAAATTGTGTCCTAACATCAAAATTCAATCTGAGGGACCAACTTCCTTTGTCTTGAGTTGTTTCCTCCCCCAATAAATCTACAGTAAAGAAAATGCACTTGCTACCTTGGTAAAAAGTCCCTGATGAGTACTGTTCTTCTCATTGTCCCTTCACTCTGAATGCCACCTACTTTCTCTGAGTCTCACAAAGAACCTCAAATTTTGACTCTTTATTGTGTCTTTACAAGTTCTCTCAACAATCCAGCCCTTCTGAAAGCATAAGCTATGACTGGTGTTAAAATAAAAAGAATAAGAATGATAATGATGATGATAATAATAATAAACCAGAAGGCATCACCTACTGTGACAATAAATAGGTTTTATGCTTTGCTAAACAAATGTTATAAAAGTTTCACAACCAGGATTTGTTCTTACCTGCTATCAAGGGACCTGTAGTTCTAAGAGATGAATGTTAAATCAGAATTTTGGAACATCTTACACATATGTGCTGGAGAGTCAGTGTCAGAATTCTGCAGACAAACTGAATCAGAAGAATATATAGAGTGGAGCGTTGAATAGATTTCGTGGGGAAGGAAGTTGGCTCATGTGATGATAGAGGCTGAGGAATTCTTCCATCTCTAACCTGAGAACAAGAAGCTTGGGGCTGTTATTCAGTCTGAATCTTCTCGTCAAAGGATTAGAGACACTGGTGGAGGATGTTGACAGGACAGTGAGATATGGTGTAAGTCCTAATTCAAATCCAAAAGACTGAGCCTTAGGACCTCCTATATACCAAAGCACCGAGAGATTTATCTCCAAGGTGAGAACAGAGAGAAATCAGAGTTGCTAGTGGAGTATGAGGAAGAGGAGAAATCAAATGAGAGATGAAGGAGGAGGGAGGGAAAAGAAGGTAACAATAGAGTGAGGATGGAGGAAGAGGAGAGAGAGAAGGCGGGAGAGATTACACTTCCTTTATCTCTGTTTGAGGCTTGATTGATCAGCTGTGTGACTTTCCTGCAAAATGATTAAGAGTGAAACTAATTACTTCAAACACATATCCTTCCTACACCCTTATGCACATTTCCAGAAAGACCCCACCAGCTATCTGGGCATCACTTCATTCAATCTACATGACACACAACATTAACCAAAAAGTAACCCAAAACATGTTCTAAGTGTGTGAAATTGGAAATGTTTGGAAAAGCTACATTGATGATAGTGATGGCACCATTGTTGAAAGCCATAGTCTTCTGAGGAAGATAATGTTCAGGAACAAAGTATTTTACACCCTACGAAAAAGAACCATCAAGGTTAAACATTTCCCACATTACTGGGTTTTCAAATGTTAGACCTGAGAATCATTCCAATCCCTCTTCCCACCATGTTCTTCTGGAAGAAAACAAAGAAGATAAATGAAGAATCCAGTTAATGCAGGAGCTTAAAGGAGAATGTAATTGGAATTGTTTAAAAGTATGAACCAAAGGAATATGATTGGAACCCATATGGTATTGTCAAAGTTAATCAATTATTTGTACCAGTCAATTCTAACTCAGATGGAAGAAACCAGTGTGTGATTTATTGAGCAATCTGTCATTTCTACGAATTCCATTAGGACTCTAATGGTAAGAGCTACCTGGCTACAACAGCAAAAACCTGGGAACTTGTGGGAACCATTTCTGGGATAATATGGCCCTGGGTGATAAGAAAAGGAAGCCAGATCCCTTCAGGGCAGAACCAATTAGTCTTACCCTAGTGACTCCCTCATCCATAAAGGACTTTTTTTCCTTTTCTCCAGCTGTTTTCTGTTTTTCAACTTGCAGCTTTGCTAATGAGGTGGTGGGTACTTCATCTTTCAGAATAATGAATGAGTCAGTCTCTGAAAAGGTGGTTCCTGCCGTGGGGGCCCTGTGGTAGCTCAAGAGTGCCAGTCTGCAGTCTGTAAGGATTCAGTGGGGCCAAGGTCCTACACAAGAATGACATTGAGATGGCATTGACTTAGAGAGAAAGACATCTGGGAAGTTGAAAGGCTAAAAGGCACGTTATCCCCACAGATATAAAAGCTTAGAATCATGTAGTGTTTCAAGAGACGTTCATGGGCCATACAATTCCACAATTATACATCAACAAGAAAACAGTATCTCAGACTTGTTGCATATCTGTGTGTGCATAAGCTACTTCAAAGCTGCATACAGAGTCATCAGCTCCACTGGGCATTTGTATATGGATAAATGAAAGGTAAATAAAATTATTAATGTATTTCAAGTCTGTCATAGTCACCTGTGACTAGGGACTCCTAACATTAGGTATCACAGATAACAGAACACAAACTACTATGCAGAACAAATAATGAAATTACCATAGCAATTATATCAGGTACACAGATGCATAATTAATAACCACTTGATATGTGCTTTGCCTAAATGAGGGACAGAAATCTAGCATCATCACCAAATAAGCCATTTAAAAGCCATATCCTTACCTCCATGAGTCTAAAGAATAAAGATGAATATAATTACCCAAACTAAATAAAACTACTACATACTGCAAATCAAAGTTAACTGATCATTCTCTGTTGTGTTCACAAAGCAAAACTCAGAAAATCTTATCCGGTGGCATAGTTTGTGTTGTCTAATTCATTGTATGGCACTAAGAATTAAAATTAAGATGGAATCTGAATTAACAAGTTGTCCAAAACATTCTTTCTTACCTTGAAGGTTGGAAAAATTTGAGTTAGAAAAGGACCTTCATTCTATCTTGCTTCTCAATAGCATCAGACTTCTGGGTTTGAATCTTGGCTGAGCTGCCTACAAATGTGTTCACCTTGGACAAGTTGCTTTCCCGGTGGCAGCCTCCTTCCCTGTCATTGGTGAAGTTTGGCTCTGTCATATGCCCTTGAGTGATCTCCAAGTAGAATAAATGGTTATGATTGCTCTGACTAATTGCATTTCATCACAGGGCGGGTATAAAAGCCAAGGAGTACATGAACATCCAATACTAAACAAGGTTAGAGGTCTTTAGCAAGGAGAAAAATTGGTAATTGGTAAAGTTGCTGTTTGTAGGCAACCAACAGTATGTGGCAGGGGATCTTCTAGTTTGGTACTAAACACTAGTTATTGATAATACTACATGACATCAGGACACAAGAGATTAGCAAATTGCAAAGATGCTTAAAATATTCATCCATGTCAGCATAGCTTGTTGCTTAGATATTGACAGAGATGATGTCTATTCCAGGTGGATATCTTCTACTCTTACATATATAACACTCATAGACTGGCTTGCTTCCTTCTGTTCTAACTCTCTTCTTCTTTTTATATTTCACATCATGACATTGCTTCCACACATAAACACAACCCGCCTCCACCTTCTACAGCATTGCTTTATAAGATTCAAAAATACACATTGACATTTTGTTTTTTTTTTTCCTCTTTGCTTTGGTAGCAAACTTTTTGAAATTTTAAACCTAGCACCTTTATCTAGTTTTTCACCATATCAACATATAATATGTGTAATGCATACACATAGAAAATACACATATTTGTTTCCAATCAGATAAGGTAGAAAGTGGGGC
Source organism: Peromyscus nudipes (assembly GCA_902168325.1). Taxonomy (NCBI): domain Eukaryota; kingdom Metazoa; phylum Chordata; class Mammalia; order Rodentia; family Cricetidae; genus Peromyscus; species Peromyscus nudipes. Next base: position 25,113 of record CABHPH010155390.1, on the reverse strand, counting down.
TAACACTTCTCTCCTCATTATTCAGGCATTCAGAATTAGGGGGACATTGCAAATAGGGTGAGATCTGCCTTCTCCTCATCCTGGAGGAGCAAACCACACAGCAGACTTTCAAAGCAGCAGCAGGAAGGTCCAACATGAAAGCACATCTTCATAAAAAGAAAGGAAGCCAATACCCCAGGAGTTAGAAACCCCTAGTCCATTAGAGTGTTTGCAACGGTCTGGCTGAATTGCAAAAACTCATATTTATGAGCTCATTCTTAGCTTTCCAGCTGTCCTAAGCAATGGTCTGAAAGGAAGATGAGAGCTTCAGGTGGGGAACAAGGAGCAGATGGGGATGGTCACTTAAGGCATGGGGTCCTGTTAGCATCACCATGAATGCATTCTTTAATTATTAAGGGATGAGGAGAGAGAGATTAAGCGACTGTAATAAGCATTTTCAAATAGGCTGCACTTTTGCAAAATGCCTGTGAGGAAGCACCTGTTCGAATTACATTCTTTACTACAAAGATTTAGTTCATTTGTTTTTGCTCATTGCAAACTATTTCTGGAAAACAATTTTGTCTTTGGTCTTTCAGCTCTGATGTAAGAATTGTACTGTCCTTAAAAAGAACAAACTGTCCTTTGGAATTTCCAGTTCTTCCCCCATCCTCCTGTACTACTTGTGCCTCCCTCTTCCAGCTTCTTATGGCCTTTCTCTAAACAACAATAACAACAGCGACAACAACAACAACCAAAACACTTACTGAATCTGCTTGGTGTTATATGAATGTGCATGGGTGTAGAAAATGGGGCTTGGGTTTACCTAAAACACATTACATACATGTATGAAAATTTCAAAGAGATTATAAAAATGGCCCCCTATTCTCACCTCAGAGATTTCTACTATGCTAATATAAATACAAGTAATAGTATGAAGACCCCATGCAGAATCCACCCTCACAGTTCCTTAAAGTGGTATTGGGGCTCCTTGTGTTTCTTCTAGAACCTGCAAAGATATGTATGACCTCTTGGAGACCATGGGAACATGAGACATTGCAGAGATTTGAAACCTTCATGTCAGAACAGGGAATATATAAAAAAGAATGGACAGAAGAGGTACTAACAGTGCATTGTAAGAAAGGTTGTAATTGGATTAACCTTTAAAGATTGAAATGGGTCTTGCAGGAGACAGAGGTGTAGTCTAGGGATGACTCCTGAAGGACAGGCACTGGATGAGCAGTCACATACACACAACTGAGAAGTCTAGGCATTCTTTGTAGATGTAGACATTTGTCCATGACTATACATCAGAAGTGTATTATGGGCCCAACTAAAATATTATTGAATGTTGAAAATATCCCTTTCATTGCTCTCCCACTCCACCTCTGTTCCAGCTCGACCATCGAGTTCCTTTATGCTCTCATCCCCCATTCCTTACCCTCCACTGCCCACCCCTCATCTCCACTTTACTCATGGAGATCTCATCTATTTCCCCTTCCCAGGGCGATCCATTCATCCCTCTTTGGGTCCTTCTTGTTAGCTAGCTTCTCTGGAGCTGTGGTTTATAGTCTGGTTATCCTTTGCTTTACATCTAGTATCCACAGCCCACTTCTTTTATGGGATACTTCACACAGCCTTGAGGCAGGGGGAGGGGCTCTGACCTGACTCTACTAAATGTACCTCCCCATAAGAAGGAATGAGGGGTGGGTTGGGAGGAGGAAGCTGGAGGGGCAGGAGGAGGGAAGAGGGGGATCTTTGGTATGTAAAATGAATTTAAAAAATTAATAAAAAAAGAAAAAGAAAATATCCCTTTACTGATATTAGGTATCTCAGGAATTTGTTAATGTTAGTTAACATTTTCTCAGTGAAAATATTTGAGTTTAGCATTACTCTGATGAGACATTTTTATACCAAAGTTTAGGATTTCTATGGAATATACTGCATTCACTAAACTTCTTTAATTATTTTATTGTAACAAATTTTGAAAATGGCAAAAATAGAACATAGTCTACTCCCATTTAAAATATATTACTCTGAGTACCTTCTAGAACACAGGTGCATGATGCATACATTGGCAGTGAAGGCAAACTACAAACAATAATTTTGTTAATCAAGTTTTATTGTAATATAGACATAACTATTATTGTTTGGTTGGTTGCTGTAGCTGCAGATCTGATTGAGACAGACAAGGCAGTTTGCAAAACTAAGTATGTATGGATTCCAAGCCCTGTTGCAGATGAAACAACACACTATTATGCAGGGGGTTATGATCTCTCAAACTCATGTTCACAGTCAGATGTCACTGTTAGCCTGCATTTGCCTCTTTCCGGTTTTCTGTCACTAAAATACCTGACAGAAACATGTTAATGAGCTGAGGGCTTATTTTGCCTCATGGTAGCCAAGGCGCTTCCCACCACAGGGGAAAAACAAAAGGAGATAGGTCAGTGTGCATCCTGATTGGTTAGGAAGCAGAGACAGGAAGTCGTGACAATTTGCTAGTTTTCCATTTTTCTCTGAGATTTCATTTCTGTCCCTCAGCCTGAAAAATGGTACTGCCCATATGTGCTGTGTATCTTCTCATTTAGTCTATACTGGAATCATCCTCATAGAAACACAGGAGCACTTCAGACTTCTAGGTGGTACCAGATTCAGTCAAGATGATAGACACTCATAATGTCTCTTCTTGAATCTTCAGCCTGCAGAACCACAAGGCAAATATGTTTCATTTATTTATAATTTACCCTATCCATGGTGGTGTTACCTGAGTAGGAAGTAGACTGAAACACAGGGCAATAGCAAAGGCAATTTGGGATGTTATTATGAATTAATATGCTTTTAAATCTTAATAAACCATCATACAGACTGAGCAGGTTGTGCTTTTGTAATCACGAATATATGTGGTGTGTGTGTATGTGTGTGTAAAACAACAATTAAAGAAAAAAAGGCCATAAACTTGAAAATAAGTAAAGGGGGCATATGGGAGAGTTTGGAGGAAAGGAAAGGGAAAAATGATGTAATTATAATCCCCCAAAACAAAATACGTATTTATAAAAATTAAGATAGATAAATTAAATGAAATACTCTATAAAATGTTATCTCTTCCTTCCTTTTTATTCTTTCCTTCATCTCCCCTCCCTTTCTTTTTTTTCCCTTTTATTTTTCTTTCTAGTCTTTCTTCCATTATTCTTTTCTTTCTTTTTATTTCTACTGCCACTATTTTGTCAGCTTTTCTCCTAGACACTAATATCATAAAGTAAGAAAATAACAAAGTCAATATTACAAATTATTCTTAAAGATACTTTGTTCACATAGGAGAGTATTTGGGCACCTTGCAGATGTGAAATAGCTTATACTTATCAAGCTGAACTTGCCAAATGGTAGATACTTGGGTATGAATTTTTAAATCTGATTAGGTTGTTAGAGATGCATCAGCATAACTTCCCTTTTCTATTGATTCTCACTTATGGCACTGAGATGATGACCCTCAGTACCATATGAAGATCTGCTGCAGGCACTCAAGGTAAGATGATTTTTCAAAATAAGATTCTATCCAGCCATTACTTGTTTGGCTCCAGGAAAAGTTTTAGTGTCTGGAGGTGAATTCATATGTAATTGTATAATTAGTTGAGTGCTGCTGCTGCTTTTCCTCTGATAACCTGGACATAGTCACAGAACAGAACTAGACAAAAAGTGGAATTTGACTGGAGAGAGACACTCAGAATGCTTGGCTGAGGCTGGTTTCATGTGGAAATAAAGCCTCAAGAGACACTGAGATAGTACAAAATCTACTGCCATTTCCTCCAGTCCCTTCTAAGTCTGGTTCCACCTCCTCCTCTTCCAAGGTTTACTTTCTGGCAATAAGTAGGTCTCTAGATCTTTTGATTTGAAAGACAGACAGAATTATCCAATCAAGAAGAAAACATATCTTGTAACACCTAAGTTCTTACGGAATCAAAATTCACTATGTCTGACCTGAAGAGCAGTGACGAGCAGGGGAATGGGTAGATAATGAGGTTGTCTGCACTGTCTTCTTCAAAATTATCACTTTTTTCCTCGCCTAGATCATAATTTTCCCATACGTAAAACTGAAATATGTGGAATAATTAAATTGAAGAATGCTTTAAGGATAAAATTAGGTAATACATGGGAATGGTTTCTTATAAATTATGAAGTTATAATTGAGGCATTGTTTCTTTAACTGTCCCATTTCAAGTCCCAGCTGTCTCATGGAAGCTCACAATGCACACACTGGTGGCATATTTTCATTAGTTCATTTTCCCTGTGATAGTTAAGGACAAACCAGTGAACAATGATCCTCCAAAAATGGGGAAAAGAATACAGAAAAGAAGTTTGGGAATGCCTCGTATGAGGAAAGATGTCGATTGCTTACATTGTTATCAGAAGCAGAAAGGCATGGTCCAAGAAAGAGAACAAGGCTGGACGGCAGTGGCACATACCTTTAGTGCCAGCACTCGGGAGACAGAGCCAGGCGGATCTCTGTGAGTTCGAGGCTATCCTAAGGCATCGTATACAGCTCCCAGATGCTACATAAAATTTTGATCTAGTTCAAACTTTTGCTAAGGAGAATGCCCGAATCCAGCCACTACCTTTGTAGCAGCTAAGCAAAGGGCATTGAGTTTAATTTGTTAAGTTTTTAACTCTATGGGAAGATTTCAGTTTTAAAAAGTTAATTTCCTAGGAAATGAATGAGCCCCAGGAACATAGCTCTGTCCTTCCATAAATCAAAATGGGGGTAAGTGAATAGAAGGGCAGACTTGTCAAATGAGTATAAATCAGATATGCCCCAAATAGCTGCATCCCTAATAGAGGCATGCAAATAGCCCAGGAAAGAGGCACGCAAATCATTCAGAAAGTAAATCACAGTAAGTGGCTGCTAATAAATCTCAGCTTGACTGAAATGGCAAAATTTCAGAGGAATTAGTGGAAGGCGGGACTATTTAGGAAGCAGATGGAATGCCGTTAATCATTTGATCTAGTTCAACCGGACCCTGTACATTATTGTAACACATTTTCGAGGTTTCTGCTACTAGTCCAGGGATCATTCCCACAGGAAGTCTGTTTTCTTAGTCTGAATTAAAGTTTATGTTATGAAAATTCTCCGCATGTTAGAAAACACCCCACCTTGTCTGTGTTCATTGTCCTGAAGAACTTGAGTCTTCTTCATGTGTTACCTTCTCTGAATTAATCCTATTAACAATTTTCAGCACAGAAAACATTCTATTCCTGTTCAGTGTTCTAATTAATTTTACTTGTAAATCTTTTCCTTTTAATTTTTGAAATTATAATGTAATCACCTAATTTCTCCCTTCCCTTTCTTCCATTCAAACACTCCCATATATTTATTCTTCCTTGCTGTTTTTCAGGATCATGGCCTCTTTTTTCACTAACTATCATTATAGTACTCTTAATTTCTGCTTTTCTTCCTAAAATACACATATTATTTGAACATTGTTTGAAGCAGCATTGGTTCTTCTTTAAGAATGCTTTGGGAAACTTACATGTGCTTTGGATTAGTTTAAACATTTTTAGTACTATTTTCATATCTATGCTTTTCTTTTGGAGTTATTATTTTTATTTTATATATATTAGTATTTTACCTGAATTTATGTCTATATGTACATGCATGCCTGGTGTCCCAGAGACCAGAAAAGAACTTTGGTTCCCTTGGAACTGAAGTTACAGATGGTTGTGAGCCACCATGTAGGTGGTGTAAATTGAACCTGAGTCCTCTGCATGAACAAGTTTTCTTAACCACTGAGCCATCTCTCCAGCCCCTTAGTGCCTTTCTTAAAAGATGTTGACATCTTCAATCTCTTAAGATTCTGGGAAATTATACAGCATGATCTGATCTCCATATTTGATGTTGAGGTATGTGGAAAAGAACTAGTCTTCTGAAATGTGTTCTTTCTGTGTCTCTCTCTCTCCCTCTCTCTCTTTTTCCCTCTCCTTCTCTCTCCCTCTTCTTCCCTCCTCTCTCTGTATGAATATTTTCCTTTTATGTTTTGTATGTGTATCATATATGCCTAGAGCACCCAGAGGTCAGAAGCAGTCATCTCATCCCAGTAAGTGAATTATGAGTTATGGTGATTGTGAGCCACCATGAGATGAGGTTCCTAAGTATTGAAACAGGGTCCTCTGCAACAAGTGCTCCTAAACACTGAACCAATTCAGCAGCCCGTTTGCAAGTTTTTAGTCAATTGATCTCTATTATCCTTGAGTTGCCCTATAGTTTTTCTTCTTTTAATTTATTTAATTAAAAAATACTTATTTAATTTTTTAAAAAAGTTTTTATTTTTTTTACAGTTTGCATACCAATCCCAGTTCCTCCTCCCTCCCCTTCTCCTACCTCCCCCAATCCCACCCCCCCTATCCACTCCTCAGAGAGTGTTAGGCTTCCCTTGGGGAGTCAACAAAGTGTGGCATACTAAGGTGAGGCAGGACCAAGACCCTCCTCCCTCTGTCAAGGCTGAGCAAGGTATCCCACTCTAGGGAATGCATTCCAAAAAATGACACTTCATGAACCCAGGATATGTCCCAGTCTCACTGCCAGGGGCTCCCCAAACAAATATAGCCACATAACTGTCACCCACTGTCATTCAGCGGCCTAACTCGGTCCCATGCATGTTCCCCACATGACAGGCCAGAGTCCATGAGCTCCCACCGGCTTGAGTCAGCTGTCTCTGTGGTTTTCCCCATCATAATCTTGATCTCACTTGCTCCTCTGATCCTTCCTTCCTCTTTTCAACTGAAGTCTAAGTGCTCAGCCCAGTGCTTGGTTGTGGATCACTGCATCTGCTTCCATCAGTTACTGGATGTAGGTTCTATGATGACAATTAGGGTAGTCACTAATCTGATTATAGTAAAAGGAAAGTTAAGGCACCCTCTCCATTATTGCTGTGAGTCTTAGCTGGTGTCATCCTTGTGGATTTCTCTAGCACCAGGTTTCTCTCTAACCCCCTAATCGTTCCCTCTACCATGATATCTCTTTCATTGCTTTCCCTCTCTGTCTCTTCCTCCACTCAGCCATCTCAGTTCCTCCTGTTCCCATCTCCCATCCCTTCCCTTCTACCCCCCCTCCCAGTTTACCCAGGAGATCTTAACTATTTTCCCTTTCTGGGGCCCTCCATGTGTGTCCCTCTTAGGGTCCTCCTTTTTACCTAGCTTCTCTGGAATTGTGGATTGTAGCCTGGTTATTCTTTGCTTTGTGTCTAATATCTATTTAAGATGAGTACATACCATGTTTGTCTTTCTGGGTCTGGATTACCTCACTCAAGATGATTCTTTCTAGTTCCATCCGTTTGCCCACACATTTCATGGTGTCATTGTTTTTTGGCTGAGTAATACTCCATTGTGTGCATGTACCACATTTTCCTTATCCATTCTTCACTTGAGGGGCATCTGGGTTGTTTCCAGGTTCTGGCTATTACAAATAATGTTACTATGAACATGGTTGAACAAGTGACCTTTTAAGTAAACTTGCTGCTCATAATTAGATGATTTCATTGATATATAAAAAAGGTTCCTTTGCAGTCATGCAACAGAGGTGTCCACTCTTCTCTATACATTTATTGTCTAAACTCAGGAAGACTAAACTGCATAATCTAGCGTTTAAGATATATAAGAAAGCATGATTTAAACAACATATTTTCTTTCATGCTGATTAATCCCTCCTTATAGAAAGTCCAGTCATCACAAACCTAACTGAGGATTATAGTCACAGTGGACACACTTGCAATACCAGAATTTGGCAGGAAGAGGCCAGAAGATCAGAAGTTAACCATAGCATTATGAATCTAAAAAGTTCTAGGTCAGCCTGGTCTACTTGAGCCTCTGAGGGTTGCGGGGGGAGACAGATAATAGTGGTTTTATAAAAAGCTACACTCTTGCATTGTATACTTCTCCTGCGTCTTTTTCTGTAGGTTGTCACCAGGCAGGGGCAACATTTGAAGCATATTCTATTTCTCTGCCCACTGCACCAAGTCTTGGTTTGTGAACCATTGGTTAGGAAACCAGGATGTGGTTAAGAGATGGAACTTGCTCTGTAGGAGCTAACTCCTGCCAGCCTGGGACCATAAGCACAAATGAGCTTCTACAGAAGGGTAAATGAGAATTAGAATGGGCCCCGTATGCTCATGTATTGAAGCACATGGTCCCTGGTTGGTGGTCCTGTTTGAGGAGGTTATGGAGACTTTAAGAGGTACAGCCTTGCTGGAGAAATCAGTGGGGATGGGGTTTGAGAGTTTCAAACCCGTCTGAGTCTCAGCTGCTACCCTCACTGTGTTGTATGTGTGAAGCAGTATGTGATCAGCGAAGTGCCTGTTCCGGCCATGACTTCCCCGCCATTATTGACTAACTTTCTGGAAACACAAGGCGACATAAACCCTTTCTTCCTTAAGCTGCTTTTGGTTATGGTGTTTTTTATCATAGCAGCCGAAAACGAACTAGTACAAATGCCATGCCTTACTATTAGATAAATAACGTATTTTAGTCCTTATTCCAAAAGTATTCATACATTCAAAGTACAAAATTTCTAGCACATCGTACTTGAGATATTAGGGATGATTTAAAAACTAACTTTCATCAGGGTCTGGAGCATGGCCCAGCAGGTAAAAGTACTTCCCTCCGAGCCCGATAAGCTGTTTTTGTCTCTATGACCCATCTGGTAGAAGGCAAGCTATTTTTTGACCTCTACATGCATGCCACAACATGCTCTTCCCTCCACCATAAACAAATACAGAAATCACTCTTGTTCAATATCCTATGGCTGAGATAATGAGTGCCTCTTCTAGTACTGTACGGTCATGCACACGCATGAACACATGCAATTGATTAAGCCACGTGGCAAAAGGGCCCACCTCTCAACATCTAAGAGTGCAGAAATCATTTTATGTGAATCTGGAGAGTTGGTTTTTAGCAGTGAAAGAGAAAAGCAAAAGACTTTGCTTGAAGGATAGCATATGTAAGCAAAGTATAATAGGAAAATGATAGATGGGATTAGCATTGAAGGTAATTGAGCAATGGCCTTGGAAGTAAAAAGTTAAGAAGAGGGCTCAAATTTCAAGGCTCAAATGCTGTTACTTGAGGAGCAAAAGGAAGCCAGTGTTACTGAGCAGGGGGATGAGAAGAAAGAGCACTTTCTCTGATAGAGTATCAGGACAAAGAGGGAAAGTAAAGCAAAGCAGTGAAAACAAAACCAACTCCTGCCCTCAGTAGACTTGAGAAGACATCTGGTCCTGCTGAGGATGGGTTCTGCATTGACTCATCACTGCCCTGCAGTCACCTGAAGGTTTGTCCCAGTCTTATTGAAAATGTATCCTTTGTACAGATAACCAGACTACAACCCACAACACCAGAGAAGCTAGCTAACAAGATCTCCATGAGTAAACTGGGATTGGGGAGGGGCAATGGAGAGTAAGGGAGAGGGGATGAGAACAAAAGGGAACGGGATGATTGAGCTGGAACAAGGATGGAGTGGGAGAGCGATGAAAGAGATACCATGATAGAGGGAGACACCATGTGGATAGGGGGAAACCAGGTGCTAGGGAAGTTCCCAGGAATCCACAAGGAAGACCACAGCTTAGACTACTAGCAGTAGTGGAGAGGGTGCCTGAACTAGCTTACCCCAGTAATCAGATCAGTGAATACCCTAACTACCATCATAGAGCAGTAACTTATGTTACTTATGGAAGCAGATGTAGAGATCCAAAGCCAAACACCAGGCCAAGCTCCAGGAGTCAGTCCAGTTGAAGAGAGAGAAGAGGGTTTCTATGAGCTTGGGGCATCAAGATCATGATGGGGAAACCTACAGAGAAAACCAAACCAAACTGGTGGGAACTAATAAAATTTAGACCAACACCTGTGGAGCCTCCATGGGACTAAACTAGGCCCTCTGCATACGTGAGACAGTTGTGTAGCTTGATCTGCTTTAGGAGCCCCCTGGCAGTGGGATCAGGATCCATCCCTTGTGCATGAGCTGGCTTTTTGGAGCCCACTACCTATGGTGGGACACCTCGTACAGCCTTGAGGCGGCAGGGAGGGGTTTGGACTTGCCTCTACTGAATGTACCAGGCTTTGCTGACTCACCATGGGGGGCCTTGCCTTCTTGTAAGAGGGAACGGGGCGGGGGGGAGGGGGGGGGGTGGGGGGGGGGATGCTAGAGGGATGGGAGGAGGGAAGAGGGATATCTGTGATTGGTGTGTAAAATAAATAAAAAATTTCGTAACAAAAAAAAATGTATCCTTTATAATTGGGAGTTCCTAAATGATGGTTACATCTGATTTCACACCCAGCATGTAACATCACTCTATCACTTATTATTTCATGTATTAATTGTTTTGCTGGTTAACACTATAAAGATAAAAAGTTGAAGAGAAAGAGTGGACCTCTCATCATAGAGGACAGTTCTAGTAGATGGGTTAGCTACAGACCCTTGAATGAGTCATAAAGTGCTCATCATGGATGAGGCATTTCTATAAAACCACTCCAAGTATCAGAGAACAGATGAGGAAGTGGAAAGTATGTAAGAACTGGATGATGGGAGGGAGAGTGCTGTGAAATGCTGGCTTTTTGTGTGACACAGATGTCACACAAAGGGACTCACTTACCCCTCTACAGTCCCTGGAACACAAAGGAACCAGGCACATGAGTGGCTGATAACTCAATTTACTGATCTTCTTGAAGCATGAAGGAGAATATGAACCTATTTTTTGGTATGACGGCCCAAAGCTATGGTATTTAATCTCTGTACTGCCTGATATAATTCTGTTCTTGTTGGTTGACCTTCTAGTCCTAGGGAAAGGTGTATTCTTTCAGCTTGAACAGCTCAGGTGGCCATGAGTGGCGGAGCTGGGCCATCAACAGTGCACTGGACAGAAACAGCGCTGAATCACTTCACCTCACCTGAGCTGGAGTCAGCACCGAGAAATCTGCTGCCCCATGGGAGAACTAGTCATCGATGGCCAATATCCTTGAAAAGACTAATAATGCTCTTTGGAAATAAGTTAGAATTCTAAAGGAAGACAGTCCCTGTGTTGACAAATGAAACTTGCTTCCAGGGCTAAAGGAACTTGAAAACAGTTTCTCCATTAAGTAAATCTATACCAGCAAGTATTTGCTGTGTAATTGTTACACAGAGAGTTCTGCATTTCAAATAGAAAAGTGTTAAGAAACAGTTATTACTGGAACACTACACAGGAAGTACAAACATGTGGTAACTCACTTTCTACTCTAGGTGAGCTAGTGGGACTATATGACATAGATGTCATTATCTTAAGATTCTATCACCCCAGATGATCATTAAAAGGCAAAACTATAAGCTACAGGTATCTGCTTTTAATGTAGTCATGGGATAGATATCATGTTTGCTACCAGGAGAGTAGCCACAGAAGTCTTCAGGGAAGAGGGGAGATGATAGATTCCAATGTATATGTCTGGTTCCTTATGTATTTTTTTTTCTGCTCTGTCTTAGGTCACTAATGGTTCAGAACCAACCTTTGGAGGTATGCCTTAAATTAAATATCCTGGAAATTTTCTTTTAATGTTTTTAGTTAACAGAGAAACTGTGTTTGGCATATCAGTTATAGGTTCTAATTATTCTCTTCTCAAGCTAATTGCATTATTCTATAAATATGTGTTTTACCAGAGAGAATTCAGATTAGTAATAAACATTTTAGTAGCAGTAGACACATTGGTCTTATCTCTAAGCACAGATGTAGTAAAGTTGAAGGAATGAAAACAAGGCTCTTAGGAGCCCACTACCATACATTTGCTCATATTTTCCAAACTTCTGATTTCATATTGCTGAGGAATTCAGAAGACTACCAGCTTACAGCATAAACAGAAGCACACAGGCAAGCACAGCCCCACACAGCAGCTGTCACAGAGCAGCCTTCATTGAAAGTGTTAAGAAAATGGTTTTTCTTGGGTGTGCATGCATGAGCAGGCACCCATGCGCATCTTTTGGTTTCCTTTTAATGGTCACAAACTTTAGTCTAATTTCTTAGGTGAGTGAGATGCTAATCAAGCAGTTGAAGACAGAGAGCCTGGTGAAAATAATCAAATGTGAATTTGTCCAGAGGGACTCTCAACTTTGAAGAGGGAGAGAAGAAATTGTCACGTTGATTCCGCTGGAGACAGCCTTGCTGCTACTAAGCGGCCCCTGGGGATTCTCTACCTGATTTGTTCTTCGTCAGGCTGGCATCTCAGTGACAAGGCAATTGTAATTAGAATGAACAAAATGAGCAATGTGCCAACTCTCTGCTTATAATTCAGATGGTGACATTAAAGAAACACTGTGGTTTTTATTATTTTTTTTTAATTTTAAGGAGTTACAAAGAGCTAGTAATATATTGTCTTCCATAAAATTCTGAGATGTCTCACTAAGGAAAGGAAATGTGTACTCAAGAAGGTGGCATCTTACTTGGTGGAATTTTCATCTGTTTGCAAATTGTTTCCCTTCTTAATGCTTGTACTTGCACTGCATGGGCAGTAAGGATATGGGGTAATGAGGAAAAAGATGAATACTTCCTCTCTCTTCAGGCCTCTGAGCTCACAGCTGCTGGGAAGCAGTTTGATGAAATAATCCTTGTAGTGAGGATAAATTCAGGAGCTTCTTGAAGATTAGGAGAGGGAGGGGGTATGATAGAACCTGACTGATTGTGAACTGAGCTTCTAACATAAAAATCACAATTCCCAAACTCTCCTAATGAACCACATGTTTATTACTCTTGTCCCACTATTATACACAGGGAATCACATGGATTCCAGGAGGGCTCAAGAAAGTTATTTATAAATTAGTATTTTGGGAAAAATTGCAACTTTAGAATGATACAAATCACAACCCTTCCATGTGTGGCCCCTCTCTCCTCATGTTGTCAGTATCTTTCATACTGAGAGATGAATCACACTAGTTTCTCCATTGTGCAAAGTAAGATTTTTACTCAGTAAGTATGTGGTGATTTTCCTCTCTCCTGACCCATGTATATACTGCTTTCATATGATCTTGTCTGATGTGTGTTCCTTTTTTCAATGGTCTTTGCTAAATTAAAATAGTATTGATGATAAATTCAAGCATTATCCATCTTACATCTTAATGTGTCTAGTACACTTCTGAAAATCAAAATGTTGATGAGGTGTTTGGAGGCACAAGCCCAAAATTCTAATTGGGATGGGATGTGGTGGGATGGGGATAACAACTGACATTGCTTTGAACACATCAGTTGTAAACACATAGATAAGCACTGGTAAGTAATTGCTGCTTTCAGTGGGTATATATGATCAAAATCACTTTTTTTGGGCTGTTTTGGTCATTGCTATAGGTAAAAATCAAGGTTTTAGATAGTCCTAACCATAGACCTTTATTAATGACCCTGGATTTGCATTCTTTTTTTTTTTTTTCTGGAATGCAAAAGCAAGGTTTAATTCTGGATATCCAAAAGCAATACAAGCCTAGGCAGGGACTTCGTCCAACACATCCAACGCAGTGGAGGCTGGAGGAAGTGCCCGCCTGTCTGCAAGCTCAGTTTTTAAAGGCAAAAGCCACAAGGTTACGTCATTTAGGGGTACTAGTACGGGTACAATTTTGATTGGCTCGCTTCTAGGGGCTTTCTAGAAATCATGGCTTAATCTTACTTCTAAGGGAGTGGTTGCCCACCGACCAAAATGAGCCATCTTAGAAATAAGACCAAAATGCTTTCACCCTAAAATTAAGGCCTAAGATTTCTCCTTTTAGGAATAGGCCATTAGTTACTGAAACCAGTCAGTTCAGATTCCAGAAACCAGAAAGTGTAAAAGTACAAAGTCACAAGGTATTCACGAGGTAATGCCCGCCTGACTATGGAATGTCCTCTCCCTGGTTTCCAGGGGAACTGACCACAGAAATGCTCCCACCTGAGGGCAGCCAATAGCTTTGCATTCTTAACACCACTGTCTCATGTTAGCATGTCCACTGACTTCCTGTTCAGCCTAATGACATCAGCCACTCCCAGTTTGTGTCAGCTCCTCATTGCTTCTGATCTGCTTCCTTTCTCTATATTCCAACACGAATAACCAAGGAGGCTGCTCCCATGATGTAAGGAACCACTGCTTTACAAAAATAGATACTGTGAGGTTATTGCTTTAATGTATTGTCAGTCATCCCTTCCCAGCTCCTAGAATGCAGAAGAAAAGAGCTGATATTTGTATTATAGGAGATCCATGGCTGTTGGCACACAAGTGTGGTAACTACAGTTGTTCAGAAGCTTTCCTGCTGCTTGGTTGACTGTGTAACTTACAACACTGCAAATGAAGCAAACCATAGACATGAAAAATGTGTTCTGGGTAGTGTAAATTAAATAAGTGTCCTAAGTGTTCCCCCCCCATGGGAAGTAAGCCTTTGCTTTCCCATTACACTCTCATAGTCTATAGGCTATCTTGGCTATAAAATTTGCCAATAACATATTTTCCATCTTTTAATGTCCATGTGGGCCTGAATGTGATCAGCTCATTGGTGTAGTATGTCACACACATTGTTGATGTATTAATATCTGAAAAATGTCTGTGACTCCAGTAGCAGTAAGCAAGTTGTTCTTAGGAAGCTGGTGACCAATAGCCACCTGCTGGCAGTACAGGGCTCAACCTCATTTCTCTGACTTCTCAGCTGGTGACTGCAGAACTGTGAATTCATCCTGCATAAATTAAGACTCTTTTTTCTACATGTGACTATTTTTCTAGTGATTCAATTTGGGTCTTACTGAAAGTAGGGAAGTTCTCTACCATTGAACTTTAGGCCATCCCTCACAATTTATTCTTAAGGACTCACTAACATACTTGCATGGCTCATGTTAGTTGTTTGGGCACAGTTATTCTAATTAAGGGAATTCAGATTCCAGATGAGCTTCCTAGCCCTACATCTGTTTCCTTTAGGTGTTTTGCATAGTTTCTTTCCTGAAATCTAAATATAGGCTAATAATAAAATTTAAAGATTAATGATCCACAGAGAATTCATCCAATTTATCCACAAAAACATCCATCACAAGTTGATACTATGTGATTAAAAGTCAATATTTTGCATACCACTCAAAATAAACAATGATCTATCTACCAACATATGAAGTCTAGATGTGAATCACTGCAGAGTGGAGGAATAAAACAATAGCATGAGAGGACTGTGGATAACAAGAGATAGGCCTTTGATCCCTTTTTGAGGAGAGAAACTTAAAAAGGAATAGTATATTTTCCAGAAAATAGAAAGAAACTTGACCATTTGCAAGATAAATCATCACATTTCAAATAACAAGCCAAAAAAATTGAATAGTCTGCTTTCCCATAATGTCAGTTAGATCCGCAGTATCAAACAGACTAGAGAGAATAGGGTGAAGAGTCATTCTATAAGGACCATTATATAATAATAAAGCGAAAAGTGAACTTCTTTGTCAGCATGTATGTTTCTAAAGGTAAGCATTGTGACTGAACCCAATGTATCATTTTTTTCTCTTTTGGCAATAGAATGATTTCTATTTGAATTCCTAGAACCCCAAATCCTGTATACTCATAGAACCAGATTAATAGAGAGCAGAAGCCAAATATATGGCTATAATATTCAAATGAATATAAACTGTATTCACAGCAAAATGTGTAAAATTAATAGATAGGCTGTGTGTTCAACAGAAAAATAATGTCAGGTCTGAAAGTCAGCAGTGAAAGGCCATCATGTTTGGGCAGAATACATTCTAGTTATTTTAGTTTGAAAATCACAGCAGTGTCCACAATTAAATTGGCAGGGTACATCCCTCCTGATGGACTATGATTGAGCTTTCATATTCCACTCATGGCTGTTGTCACTCCATGGTTAATGTGGGTGTCAACCCCATTCACAGAGGAGGGAAGTAAGAAGACCAATCACTGGGCAGACTTATCAGAGCTAGTGTTATTAAGTCCTGAATGTCAACCACCTGTGGAAGATACTGAATCATCACAGTAGGTGACACATCACAATCACAAAGAGAAAATAAACAAAACATAATATCTTTGATGACTTAGATTCATTTAAATTTCCCATAATTATGAGCTTTCTCATCAGCATTTCTGAGTAATCGTCATTGATTCTGGTATAAAGTGTCCACATACAAGCTTACAGATGGCACTGCTTTGTCCAGAGTCGTGTCCACTGCTCTTAAATTCGGGTGCCTCTGGAGGAGGCTAGCCATGCTATACTCATCACTAATAAGTCTCCTCTCTTTCCTATTTTCTTATATGATTCATTTCTTCTCCCACCCTTCCCACAGTTACTTACTTTTGTATGTGAGTTTTGAATAGGAGTTCTGTATCTAATCCTCAACCAGAACTTGGTTTGCTAGATTTACATGGTCCTTGAAAGTTGGGATAGCCAAACTTTGACATCAAAACATGAAATAATGGCTATTGAATTCATGATTGAGAGGTGAACAATTAAATTACAGTTGTTGAAAAGGAAGGGAAGGTTGAGGAAGGAGGAGGAGGAAGTCGAAGAGGAGGAAAAATCTCACAATGTTTTAAGAAAATTAGTCATGATTTTGTGTTACACACTCTCTTAGCTATCCTCTGCCACATGGGGCATGTGAGACATGAACTAGACATTCATGCCATAAAGCTATTAGGCACATGTGAATAAAAATATCTCTCCAGGTCATTCACATATGTTATTCTCTCAGTTCCACTAAAGTACAAGTACTGAATGGTAGGAATACTGGCTACTTAATACTTTCTATGCTTTGCCTTGTACTTGAGTATGAAAATATAAACAAACAGACCCTGTACTCAAATATTCTACTCCTAGAAAAGAAAAAACAGTGTAAATGAGGAGAATTACAAAGTCATGCTCCAGTTGCCAAATGTGACTTGCAATAAAGTGCAATGATTAGTTTTGGTGATGAGGATGTTTTCCATAGCTGTGATGAGTAGGAGAAATTCAAAGATGAATTAAGTTAGAGGTTGACATTGTATTGAAAAATCTTGTGTCAGTGTTTCCCCTGAGATTCGAAACTGGCCTCACATTTCTTCATGGTCCTCTGGGATTTCTGCCACACTTGTAGATGCCTTTGATGGCTTTCTTCTGGTCAGTTTTTATGAGTAACGGCAATTTAAGTAAAATAGCCTTTTAAACACAAATGGTCAACAAAATAAAACTTTATGTTATAATATGTACTTGATGCTTCCAAAACAAAGAATTACTGTATTGGTATTTTGTATGTTTTAGAATTTTGTAACTTTCTCCATCTCTTTCCATGTCTTCAAAAAGAGGTATGAATTTACAGCAGCAGTGAATAAAAGCCACGGATTTCCAGATATCTGTTAATTAATACATAAGAAAGAAACTGTACAGAAATGACAACATTCCAATTCTCAAATCAGTAAAGTCACTACAAGATCTCAGTTCTCACTGGGAGTTTAGCTTCTGTTTCTCCAGTAGTAATTCAGAAATGATGAATTTTACCCACGAATACACTTCCCTAAATTTAAAAAAAAAAAAAGAAAAGAAAAAAAACATACAAAATAAAGGTAAATATACAGAATTTTTCATGTGCATGAAATAGGTAACATTTCTGTGGTGACTCAGGTCAACGCCACAGAGTATATGCCATTTTTCGCTGTCCAAACCATCTACTTCTAGTTTGCCTTAAGAGACCTCATGCTGTTCGGTTTATTCCAGGTTTGTTTTAGAAATGTGAAATTCATAGTTCTGGGGTTTCTTTATTTGTAGAACCCTCACTATTGAACTAGCCCATTTTAGTTCCCTGCCAGTCTCTAGCAGGGCTGAGATGGCTTGAAATCAAGAAAGCCAATCAAACCTGCATCCTCATGTGCCCAGGAGGCCAAAGAGGTCTAAGGGCTTATTAGTGACTCCGTCATTTCCATCCATCATTCTCTATGCACCACGGTGTGCACACCTACCAAGAGAACTTTAAAATAAGAAATAAAACTCAATGAACTCACATTCAATTAATATTAGTCATATTATTAATCCTTGCTGGTGCAGGGCTTATCAGGAGATAATTGACCTTGTCAGTGTTCTGAACCTGCTGCCTTGCTGTAGGAGCTCTCCCTCCCACCATGCTTAATTAGAAGGTGATAAAATCCCCCCAAAAGGGTTTTTTCCTCTTTCCTGATTAACCATGGAATGTCCAAGTCCTTCCTGAATTCCCTCTCCAATAAGTGAATGAGTGAAAGTGAAAATTATAGGACCGTTACCTTCTCAATTAAAAAAGTGAGGCTCCTGTGTGTTTTCCTGGGGAGGACAGATGATAGATTTTCAGAACAGATCAGTCCAGGTTCCTTGCAAGCCCACATACTTTCTCCTTTCTGAGTGTTTTAGGAAAACATGATGTAAAATGGGCTGTGGAAAAGGTGTGGGTGAAAAGCAGGGGTCCTGCCCATTTTCTTTCACACAGAAGATGATAGTTTATGTTGCCTAATCAAATTACTATCAGGCTGGATAGCATTCTGATTTTGAGTTTTCTAAAACTCACCTATGCTGGGCATGGGCCTCTCTGTTTTTGCTGCTGTCTCAAATTCAATAGACTTTGAATTCCTATATTAATTTTGTTTTTCCAGAGTTTGTTTAGTGATCACCTATTGAGTATAAGGTAAATGAACTTAGTGTTTCAAGACCAGGATCTTGCAGAATGAACTTGGCTGAGCACTTCATGATGAATGTTGAAGATCCCAGAATCCAGTCTTTGAGAATAGAAGAAGAACACATCTTTTGCTCAGCTCAGCAACTTTCAACACAGATCACCCAATCAGAGGTACATTTGCATTTGCTCCTGCATCTATGTCACAAGTTCCTGCAAGTCTTTTCAACCCAAACAATTATACATATGGAAAGACCTCAGTGGAAATCACACTCACAGGCATACATGTGCCCATAGACACACAACCATATACACACATGCACTTATGAATACATACATACGTGCATCAGCACACATACACAAACACATTTGTACATAAGCATACACACATATATGTATGAATGCACATGGACACACAGACATGCACATATGAACATAAACATGCATGAACATATGCATACATATGGACACACACAAGCAAAAATGTACATATGGATACACATGTGCATATGGACACACATGAACACTCATACATGGTCAATCAAACATTCATGCATGCATACATAAACAGACATTTATAATGTAATACATGAGTAAGTGTCAGAATATGTGAATTTTCCCTTTAAGGATGGGAATTTCAATAATAGACAACTGACTCTGAATTTTGCTTGGCCGTGTACTTCATTTCTTGAATTCCCTGGTTATACTAGGAATTTCAGCAAAATCCACAAGGAGGTGTCAGGGGGAAAGTCTGAACAATTTTAATTTTTCTACATATGCCTATCTCATATTTAGTATCTTCTGCTACATAATTGAAAGTATATAATCTTAGTCCTGTGTGTAAGTGGAAACAGGAATTACTAAAAACAGCATTTGTCATTAAAGTGTGTTATACCCATGAGTTTCTTCCCAGGA
This sequence comes from Peromyscus nudipes, assembly GCA_902168325.1. NCBI lineage: Eukaryota > Metazoa > Chordata > Mammalia > Rodentia > Cricetidae > Peromyscus > Peromyscus nudipes. Next base: position 5,611 of record CABHPH010155390.1, on the reverse strand, counting down.
TGGCAGATGTGCAAACAGATTATCTCATTTAACACAACAGGTCTTTAAGGAAAATCCCCATTTGGTCAATCCTATGATGCTATTTTCCTGCCCTGGTCCATTGTGCTGGGTGAGGTTAAACAAGCTTAAAAATCAATATCTTGGATCACAAAGTATAATGAAGGATGGGAAAGAAACATGGCCATCTGTCACAATTTTGTGTCAAGATGTAATTGGGTCAAGGTCAAAGGCTGGGAAAGAAAATGAGTTTATTGCAGTTTTTGGAAAGTCCAAGGAAAATTGTGCCATTGTTCTGAATGTTCTTCTATCAGCATGTTTGGGGGCCAAGGAGGTCACTCATAAACTTCAAAGTGTGATTCGGGGAGAGCAACATTTTTCAAAATCTATTTTTTCACTCCAACTAATTTACTGAATCTTCTCTACATTCCAGATACTTCTCCAATTACTAAGACTGTATTCTGAATGAAATAAATCTGTGTCTACATACAGCTTTCATCCTAGTGAGGAAAGAAGTCACATAATAGAGGAAATAAACAATAGCTTATCAAGAGCTATTCCACTAATGTTTCCTACAAGCAGGCAGCACTAGGATTCAAGAAGCTCTACTTTGTAAAGTCACTTTCTGGATAGGTTTGAAAAAAAATCAAGACATCATTCCAAAGTTCAAAAAGTTCACAAGAATTTATGGAAGGAAAAATGCAACAGTCTATTCAATGTACAGAACAAAGTTTCATGTATTTATTTGAATGCCCTAACAAAGCCACAGCAAGTATAGGAACTATAAGAATGAAGTTGGAATTTTATGGGAAGGATGTTAAGTATTAGATTTCTGGGGAAAGAGGACTAACTGTGGCTAAAGTTTACAAGAAATGTTTCTGACACTTTCAGATCTTTCAATCCCTGTCAGGATAAAATAAATACAAACAGAGTTGTTTAGGGACAATCAGATTCTTCCAGCTCTCCTCATGATAGTCCCTATCCTAGAATGGCAAACCTGTACTGCAGGCTTGTATGTATGCATACCCGAGCTTGGTTCCATATCACAGACTGTTCTGTAAGGTATGGTGTGATGAATACTATGGCTTTCTCAGTCTTGTTTTCAACTTGCTTTGTTTTCCAGGAACTCATAAAGATCCCTCAGTAGCTCTGCCTCCAGTTATCTTTACAATCTCATTATTCTTATTGAATCTTATGACTTAAAATGTATTGAGTACAAACAATATGCTATGTGATATTCCCACTGTTATGAGATGGCCATGTGCTTAGTATCACTGCACAGGCTCTTTAAGTAGGTTTCAGGGCATGTGTAATAGGCAGTCATACTATACACTCACTGTGTAAGAAAACACCTGTCATTCAAATGTATAACGTTTCCAAAGTTTTCCAATAGATCACTTCTTGTGAGACCAGAAAAAGTAAATTGTGGGCTCTTAACCATGTTATCAGACAACCAGAGAAGTAGGGGGGAAATGGGATAATGTTTTCCAAAATTTGATATATTATTTTTAATATTTTATTTCAAAGTATTTTATTTTCCTAATTATAACTACAGTTCTTGTGGAAGATATTTGAGCATGCCAGTGACATGTAATTAAATGGCTAAACTGACACTTAAGTATTTAATTTTTGAATTGTGGTCATACATTTAAATCCACATATATACATAAATCTATGTTACACTGTCCTATCTTGATAACTTCATATGTTTACAAGTACTTATTTTTTGCCTGCTGTTACACTGCCAGATTTTGGGGCATTATTGCTTGTTTATTTTAAACATCATATAAATAAAAACACAATATGTATGAATATCCTTGTGTTAGGTGTGGAAAATATTCCTAAATTTCATATTTTAACAGATAATTCTGCGCAGGCTTGCTTATTGGTCATACGTTGCCTTATTTTCTCTTCATTTCCTTCCTCGTATGTATTCATATGATTGAAACTTGAAGTACTTGGGAATTATGACTACATATGAATGTAGCTTAAATTCCTTTCAGATAAGCCTAATTCAGAGAAGTCTATTCATTTGTGAATGGGATGATTTTTAAAATACTTTTGAAATTAAAATATAATTACATCATTTCCTTCATCCCTTTCCTCCCTCCAGCCTTTCCCATGAACTCCTTTGCTCTTTCTCAAAATCACGGCCTCTATTTCTTTAAGTGTGTGTGTGTGTGTGTGTGTGTGTGTGTGTGTGTTTATTCTGCCTAATATTACTTGTATGTATATATCTCAGGGCTGATACTTGGAATCACATTGCTCTTCCCTAGTTAAAGGATATTTTCAGTTTCCTTAACATACATTTGTAGCCTATAGTTCTTGGTTTGGACTTAGAGCCCCAGGAGATTTTTCTTACATCTGACTTCCTTGTTCTTATGGCTCTTAGAGTTGTTCGGTCTGCTCTTTCACTGTGACCCCTGAGCCTTGAGTGCAGGCATTGGGTGGGAGATGTACTAGTTGAGGCTGAGCACCTAATGGACAATAGTTCTCTGCATTTTGATTGGTTGTGGTTACATGTAATGGTCTCTGCCTGTTGTAAGACTTTCTTTGATGAGACTCTGCTTCTCTGTGGATATAAGCATAAGTATAAAAAAACAGCATCATCAACAAATGTTAATTGGGAAGCTGGATGACCACATGGAGAAGAATGAAATTGAACCTGTATCTATCACCTTGCACAAAAGTGAACTCTAAATAGATCAAAAACCTAAACCTGAAACATAAAACATTAAAACTTCTACAAGAAAACATTATCCCAGAAGACAGTACCCTAAAGGAGAAAGGTTTAGGGGAGAATTTTTTAAATAAAACACCATTTGTCCAGTTATGGAGGAACTTCATAAAACTGAAAAACTTCAGTACAGCTAAAGAAGCAATCAATAAAATAAAGAGGAAACCCAAGTCACAAATTTCAAGTGGCTGTGGGATAGAATCTTTGCCTGCTACACATCTGACAAAATTAATTTCCAAAATATGTGAAAATCTCAAAATCAAGGAGTCAACAACAATCAAACAAACAAACAAAAATACAAAAAAGATCTGTTCAAAAGATGGTCTTGAGATCTGAACAGAGTTCTCAAAAGAAGAAATAAAATTAATTAATTAATGTCTCAAATATGGTCATTATTCCTAGAAATTAGGAAAACGCAAAACAAAATGACTATGAGATCTCAGTTTACCCCTGTCAGGATAGGAAAATTTAAAACATACAAAAACAAAAACAAATATTGTGGGGCCTCAGGAGGAAAGAGACCCTCACTCACTGTTGGTGAGATTGTAAACTGGTCCATCCCCTATGGAAATCAGTGTGGAGAATTCTCAGTAAGTTAGAAATACATTTATCATATGACATAGCCATATCAGTCATTATTATACGCCCAAAGATATCAACATCCTACTTCACAAGTACTTGTTCAGCCATGTTCATTGTCTCCCTATTAACAACTAAAAGGAAATGGATAAAAATGTTATATACCACATTTTTGTCCATTTCCTTGTGAGATATGTGTGTGTGTGTGTGTGTGTGTGTGTTATTCAGCTATATTGTCTTTATAGCTGGTGTATCCTGGAAGTAAATATTAAAATGATATATTTTTTACTATAAGGATCTCTGTTTAGATCTTTCAAAGGATCATAGGACAATTATTTTGGTTTTTTTTTTTTTTTTGTCTTTTTTTTGTCACTAGAATGAGTCCCAGACTTCAGGTGGCAGGGATAGCTTTGGCATTCCAATGCTCTCTCTTTCAGTGTGTAGACTTATTTAAGGGCAATCAAGGGTCTTTATTGAGAACACATTGAACCAAGTCCAAAAGACTCATTATATCTTATAATCGGGCATTTCCTTCCTGCCTGCATTTAAAACTTGGCTTCAATTAATAACTGTTCAGTAGCATGAGCAAAGTAACTCATGTGTGTCTCAGCAATGCATTGTTAATTCCTAGTCTTTTTGAAGGTCTAAATGCCAACTTACCAGTTAAGAGCATGACAAATGCTGTGGGCACTGAAGAATTAAAAGGTGTAGGAGATAGAAGCATGACATGACATGCCGGTGTTCCTTACTATTTACAAGGTGAGGCCAGATGACATGTATATATCACACCAAAACACCGGGCCATTCAGTCTGCCCTGCCGCAGGTGGATACACTGTCACCCAATGAATTTCTGATGCATTTATCATCTTTCCTCTTTACAGAACGAATCTGAAAAGATCCTTCTATATGAATAGTGGCTGACACATGGTATTATAGTTACTCTTCTGTTATCCTCAGGAGATGAAGACATAGAAGGAGCAGCCACACTTTCCTCATGATAGTCTGTTCTCTGCATTCTCACTGGGCAATGCCAGTGCCTGACCTGTATCTTACTTTGTCCTGGTGGTTAGTTTACTTTGTTTTCTTTGTATCCCTCTGAGAACTATTTACTCCCAATCATGGATATGTTTACTCCGGTTTAGTCACTTAGAAATGTAGGAGAATTCAAAGAAACGTAAATTATTGGGGGAAAAACCATGTATTCCCACTGGGTATGAGTGTGTCCTGCTCCCCAGCATACTGACATCACAGGTTAATTGATATATGTGAGTAGTGCGGTTACAGAGACCTTCTCTTCTGCACATCTCACCAGAACATCTTCAACCCCAGAAAAATGACTCAACTTTTGCTGATCACTCACCCCATAAATATACTCTGCTCAACCCGGTTCCCAAACTCTCCTCTCCTCCTCTTTGGCGGGTAAATAGAATGAACCATTAGTAACTAGGTAATAAAGTCTAGTAATAAATGCACACTGTAGCAGAGAAACTAATATCTTAACTAAGGAGTATGACAAAGGATGGATACTTTGTAATTGGGGGAGACAAGAGGAGAGACCTCCAAATAGAGTAGAACTTGGTTGTTTCTGAATTCTGGGGTGATCAAGGGTACTTTAGTCAGAGAAGTCTGGCTGCATTCCAAAAATGCTTAATAAAGAAAGGATATGGATTTCTTCTTTCTGGCACTATATACAACAAGCCAAACATCAAGTAACTGGCATGGTAGTCACTCCTCATGGTAAATGAGTGTGGTTTTCCCTCTAGCTCAAAACAAAAGGACTCAGATGTTTGGAAAACAAGCCCAAAACCCCACAAAAGTCATTAATATTATTGCAGATGTGTTTTGGACAGTATGAGGGATTAGGGTTCTTTTATTATAAAATTTTCTAAGGAACTTGAAAAGATGTTGAAGAGAACAGGATTTAAATATAAACTATTTAAAATGTTTGCTCCTACCTTTTGCTTGCCATCTACTAGTACTTAAATCGAAGTGATTTTTAAAAGCACATATTCCCTGACCTTAAAAACTTGCTCCACTGTAATTCAAATAAGCCAAGCTGTCAAGGTTCTCTTTCTGTGTCCATGGCTGTCTTTAGCTTGGTCCATTTTAGAAAGAAAAGTGTAGTAAGATATTAATTATCTACTGGATAGTGAATAGTGGATAGCCAGATGTGAGGAAAGACATATAAAACAGGGAATAGATCTGCACAGCCATATGTAATCGCGTGCTGAACACAGGAATTGCATTGTTGAGCTGTCAAAATGCATTCTGCTCAAACGCTATCCTCAGGAAGTATA
>CABHPH010155389.1:21030-41050 GCA_902168325.1 Peromyscus nudipes | reverse complement strand
CAGATGCAGAGATCCATGGCCAGGCACCAGGCTGAACTCTGGGAATCCAATCGATCAGATTGCTTTTTTATGTTCGTGAAGAATGAACTGGGAATTTTGATTGGAATTGTGTTGAGTCAGTAAGGTGACTTTTGGTAAGATGGTCACTTCCACAAAACTAATTTTTGTAATACATGAGAGTGGGATGTATTTCCGTCTTTTGATGTCTTCCTCAGTTCTTTCTTTGGAGGCTCACAGTTTTCACTGTAGATGTCTCCTGTTTCCCTGGTTAAATGGATGCCCAGGTATTTTATCGTGACATTCTGAGGCTTGTGAATGGGATTCTTTCTCTGATTTCTTTTCAGTCTGTTTGTCATCGTCTTATAGGGAAGCCACGGGTTCCTGCGTTAAGTTTGTATCCTGCAATTTGCTCAAGTGGTCATCTGCTGTAAGAGTTTCCTGGGAGTCTGTAAGGTCTCTTATGTACAGAATCATACTATCTAGAAAAAGGAGCACTTTGACTTCCCCACTTATTTGTATACCTTTTAGTTGCTTGTCTTGTTTCATTGCCTTAGTTAAGACTTGATTAGAAGTGGAGCGAGTGGACAGATACCCCTGACTTGTGATACTGGCCATAGGTTTATCATACACAGCTTTCATTATGTTGAGACATTCTCCCTCCATCCCTAGCCTCTCTATGACTTTGATCATGAACGGTTGTTGCATTTTGTCAAAGGCCTTTTCTGCAACTGTTGAGATGATCATGTGATTCCTGTCTTTGAGTCCACTTGTGTTATGAATTACACTCAGTGATTTGTGTATGTTGAATCCTCCTTCTATCACTGGAATGAAGTCAAATTGATCATGATGAATGAAATTTTTATAATGTGATCTTGAATTTGATTTGTGAGTATTGAGAATTTATTATCAGAGAGGTTGGTTTGTAATTTTCTTTTGCATGTGTATCTTTATGTGATTTTGGTAACAGGGTAATACTGGCTTTGTAAGAAGACTGTGGATGCCTTATTTTCCATGGAATAATTTGGGTCAGTTTTTTTTTTAGCTACTTCAATCTCATTGCTGGCTATAGATAAGAAGTTTACATTATTTATATCATCTTGGTTTAATTTTGGTATGCCATATGCATCTAGAATTTAATTCATATTTTCAACTTTTCCAAATCATAGATTATAGGTTTTTTAAAATTAATATTTTGAGAAATTTGTGCATTGTTTTGATCATAGCCATCTCCTCCCAGATCCACCCCTTTCTTTCAAAACCACCCAGTATTGTATTCTCTTTAAACCAATATCCATCTTGCCCCGTTAATGTTGCCATATATTCACGAATGTGGCCATTCACTGCAGTAGACCTACCAGGGTCTATATGCTTCAGGAGAACTAACTTTCTCTTTCCTGGCAGCTACCAATTACAAATGGCTCCTCACAGCTAGGGGTGGGATTTCTGTGCAGTCCTTGCTGGGATTTCATCTGGCTTGAGCTTGCTGAGGTCTCCTGCATGCTTGTCAAAACATGCTGTGAGCTGCCCCTCCTGTGCCTGGAAGACACTGTGGGAGTCATACACTGCCTCTGGCTCTTACAGTCTTTCTGCCCCTCTCCCTCCACGATTCCTGAGCCTTGGGAGTTGAAGGGTATGCTGTAGATGTCCTGTTTAGGAAGGAGCACTCTGTAGTCCCATATTCTCTGCACTCTGGCCAGCTGTGGGTCTCTGTGCTAACTGATATCCACTCCAAGGAACATTTCTCTGAGTTGGTTGAGACAATGGTATAGAACTAGAGAAGGAAATAAAAAGTATGCAACTAGAGAAACAAAGGAGTCAAAGTATTTTTTTCTTTTTTTTTTGTTCCTAGCATGATTTTGTACATAAGAGACCTTAAAGGAAAAAAAAAAAAGAGTAAAAGACCTCTTATAGCTGATAACCACTTTCAGCAAAATGGCAGGATGCAAGATTAATGCAGGTATCAATAGCTTTCCTGTATATCAATGACAAGTATATTGAAAAGGAAATCAGGGAAACAGGATAATTCCATTTAAGCTCCTTTAGAAAGTGTTTGTGTGTATCTTAGGAATCGTCATAGGCAATAGTTGACTTCTAAAGAAGGTCTTCAGTGCTGTTTACCCCTCCCACATTCCTTCTGTTTACCCCGTCCTTCCACTCCTACCCTAATTAACCCTTTCTGTTCTACGGATCTCTTTCTCTCTTTATATCATTGCATTCTATTCTTTCCTTTGAAAACCTCCATCTCAGTAGCTCCTCACTAGTCTGACCTCTGTGGGAATCCCTTAGAAAAACAGCATGGTATTGTCATAAAAACAAATGCATTGATCAATGGAATAGCATTGAGGACATGCAGAAAAATTATTAAAAAAAATTTAGCCAGGGGAGGGCATCAGATTTCTTGAAGCTGGAGTTATAGGAGTTTTAAGCTGCCTAGTGTGGATGATGGGACCTGGACTTGGGTCTTCTACAAAAGCACTGTGTATTCTTAGCCACGGAACCATCTACCCAGCCCAAATCACACTCTTTTCAGTACTGTCTACAGACTCCTGTTTGTCTGTTTGTACACATTATGTCTTAATCATTCTATCTTGCATCAAGTACTAATATCAGGTTCTTACGTTTTTTTAGTTCTGTAAAATCTATCTTATTTAGGGCTTTGGTTATTTTGTATCAATATTGTGGTCAATTTTCACAAATCTCACAATCTTTAGTTTTCACAAAAAATGTGGTACTATCTGATTAGTGGTATTTATGCTCCAGGCTTCCTTTCTACCTTCCTCCCTCTGCCACTCTCTCTAAACACAGATTTGATAACCCTTAAGTAAAGAAAGTAAACCGTAATCCTAACAATTATAAAGTTCATTTGTGAGTCATGTTTCACTGCATTGGTTGATAAGAAAGCATTTGTACTCACATCCATCAAAGCTTATTTGAAACGATACTTAGATAACTTTAACGCTTCAGATGATTCCTGAATGTGGGCCAGTGGTCAGAAAACAGTAAGAAAAAGAATCTTTGAAGGGCATTGCACGTGAGGGGGTGCACTAAAGAAACTGCTGGCATGAACACGTCGTGATATGGTTATCATGAGCACATGATATGGTTAAGGTTTTTATTGTAAACTATGAGAGAAAGAGCAGAGGAAAAATGAATCAGAATGAACATGGCCAAGGCTAGGGAAGAATGGAAGAGAAAAGTAGAGATAGCAAGATAGCAAGAGACAGAGAATAGGAGGGAGAGAGGAGAGAGAGATTAGTGAGGCTACAAGAGGAAGACTAGTAAGAATAGCTGAGTCATAAGGAGGAGTAGCTGAGGGGAAGGGAAACCCTTGAGCTGGAGGGAGTTTAGGGTAGAGGAGGGGGTGAGAAGGGCTAGGATGTTAGTGTGTGCTTTGAAATGTGTAACAGGAACTTGTAATCCTGAGGGAGTTGGAGGCCAGCATTGGCTTTGATATGCTAACAGGCAGCACAGGTAGTCACACATCCCTTCCATCAGAGGTAAGGGAAATGACAATATTTGGAAGATGGGAACCTGCTTTCACAATGTCACAACTGAGGAATGCTGACTTTTTATCTAAACATCAGAAATCCTCCTATAGTCCAGCTTGAGCTCATTTCTGGATCTATGGACTGCCTTTTGGAGTTTGGGGAATTAGAGTATCCTTTGGACCTGACAGCCGTAGGGGTCATGTAGAAATGAGTTGGGATTATTGAATATTCAAAAAGATCACTCTTCTGTTCTTGTTCTTTAACATATCAATAATTCTAAAGCTTTATCATTTAATTAGTTATCTGTATGTTTTGATAAAAATACATCATCAGGATTTGAAAAGATAGTCTATTTCTGGTTTGAAGTGGTTTACTACAGAGTTCACGGGCTTAATTTTGTATTTGAATTAATTCTGATTAGTTTTTTTGGCATTACTTTTTAAAACTTGTAGCTTGATGTTTTATTTATACTTTGGAAATGTCTTAGCTGTTTTGTATTCAAATACACCATTGTCTTCCATCTTCTTGCCTCTCTAATTATTTGTACATTAGGATTTCCTGTGTCCTACTACTTTAAAATTCAATCTGATTTATTTGTTTATTTTGATTAATTTTTTATTTGAGTATTTCAAACATTTATATAATATATTCTGATAACTCTTTCCCTCATCTCTTATTTCTTTTCCACTCCTAACCATATTCCCCCCTTGCTCTATCCTTTTCTTTCCCAGGTTCATGGCTTGTGGTTTTGTTTTGTGACTCAGTGTTTTAACCAGACCTTACATCTTTGTGTGACCACTGGATGGAGAGTGTGCACTGAAGCATATTGGGGCCGTCAGTGGGTACACAGCTGAAGGCGTTGTTCACTTTATTCCTTGAATCCATCAGTAACCAACAGTCCAGTTCTGTGTGTGTGGGGGGACATGGGGGGCCATGTGGAGGGGATGGGGGGAGATGGGAGAGAGGTCCCCTTGAGTCCTTCCTCCATGGATTTGTCTTTTAAGTCATCAGTTCAGCATTCTGTTGTTAAATTCATCTTGTGAGTTAATTTAATTCATTAAATATTTTCTCAGACCTGAAATTCCCTTTGGACATTTTTTTTTTATTTACAGATGCTGCTTATTAGGTAAAATTCTACATTGATTTCTTGTTGCCTTAATCATATTAATTACAGATTTTTCAATATCTGTGGCTGATTATTTAATATTGGGCTCATTATGAAGGTTAGTCTGTTATCTGAGTTTGGCTATTTGTTTCTGTTCTTTTGATGCTTAATAATAATGATGATTTATTTCCTGTCAGATATTTATTTGGAATACTCAGAGGCTCTTAACCATAGAGGGTTTAATGCTGTTCTGTTGTACTTTTAGGATCTTGTCCAAGTATCATGAGTTTCAGGCCTTGGTGGACTTGGACTGGTTTAGGTTTGGTTTTAGCCTTGTATATATCCTGATATTCTGTCTTTACTCTGGACTTCCCTTGATGGAGTGTTACGAGAAGTTTAGAATGACAGCTTAGTCATTATTCCCAGAATTCTAACATTTGTCTGTATTTGTATTGATCATGGTCTCTGAAGCTAAGATGGTCTGTTTTTTGAGGCAGGGTCTCCCCATGTCATCTGGGATGTCCTCAAATTCAACTTTCCTGCTCCAGCCTCCTGCATGCAGGGATTAGAGGTGTGTACCACCAGCCCTGGCTTGTAAAGCCAAAATACATAAATACATTACTGACTGTGATACTGAAGCATCTGAATTGACCATCCAAGACAAGCAAGTCTGAGGCCATAGCAACCAGGAAGAAACAGTTTTGAAATCTTAAAATTTTGTAATTTGTATACTAACTATGAGAATTTTGCATGGACCCAAATTCCTAGGTGGAAGTGTTCGTTACATCAAGATTAAATAATTGATCTTGAGTACAAAGTAATGCCATAGTGCATCATCATAAATGAATAAATTGTACATTGTTCAGGGAGTTATTTGGTACTTTGCTTCTGACAAGTTGGAGGATGTTCATGTTTGAAACCTGTACATTTCATCTCTTGGCTCTGGAGAGACCTTGTTTAGTTTATTCCTTTGTTTTTGTCTTCTGAGGTGCTAGGCCTTGAACCCAGGGTCTTGTCCATGCTAACCAAACTCTCTGCCATGGAGCTCCGTATGCCCAGCCTCAGAGAGATCTTCACGGAAGATCCATTTCAGAGTGTCTCTGAGACTTACCATTTGGATGTGACCCACTGAAGGCTGAACCACCCAAGAGACATAAAGCACATTTGTATTTGTGTGTGTGTGTGTTTTGTTTCCCTGCTTGTTAATGGTTTTGCCACAGGCGCGATCCAGGCAATCTTTTCCAGCCACGGAACTCCTGTTGTGTTTCCCCTGTAATATGAGTAATTTGACTCGAGGCATGTCGTCTGGTTATGGTTAATTTCAGTCTGAGACTATAGACGATGCTCTGCCCTAGTGCGGCACGTAGTTTCTTCTCATGAATTCTCAGACACTTGTTTCACAATGGGCAAAACGTCCAAGGGTGAGGACAACTCAGGCCAGATGACTGAAGAATAAACGGGCAGGCGAGACGATGGGGAACAGCATCCTTGAGAGAGAAGCAGCCATGGCTGGGCCAGTGTGTAGCATGGTGACCGACGTAGGAAAGGGAGTATGACAGATCCTTGACTTTATCCAGCTGTTCTCCAGAGTTCAAGCTCTCCCTTTTTTTCTTTGACAAACAGTGTATCACTATACATCAGTGTTTATTCTTAAATGTGTGTGACAGCTGCAGGTTGGCTGTGAGAGACAATAATCATAGGGGCTAAGAGCTCAAAGTTAAAGCCTCTGGAGGCCAAGAGAATTTTCAGGCTCCACAAAGCAGGGACGATTCACTTTGGCTACGATCCCTTGGCTCTTCTTTCTGTCTTCTGTCCCTTTCCAAAAACATAATGTTAAATCTTTGTGTCTGTAGGGGGAATTTCGTTGGTTTCTTTTAGAGAAATCTTATTCACTTTGTTCTGAAAAAACAAAACAGTAGTTTGCAATGAGCCGTAAGAGGATTTACTTATTCTTTTTAAAATGACCTGTAATCTTGTTACTTCTCAAATCCCTTTGTGGTCTGTACATGAAAAAGAGTTACAAGAACAAACCAGTTGAGGAAATGCTTCTTGTTCCTGGGAAAACAAAATCACCCATTAGGCTATGAAATATATGTAGACGCATATGCGTTCATTTTAACAAGGCAACCTTTTGAGACGAGAAAGGAGAAAGATGCCTTTTCTGTTTCAAATTTGCATGAGGCACATAGTTATTCTTTTCAAACCTCTTCCTTTTCGCTTGGATCTGGGTGAGATACGTGAACTTGACTCAGAGAGCCAGCAACACATGGGGACTTTCAGGTGGCTGTCTGACTTTCCCAAGGCAAGTTCACCCACTCCAAGTTCACCCTGGGATTCCTTCTTCTTTTGCTTCACCATCCAGTTATTGCTTCCTTTCAGCTCTTTAACTCTGCTTGGCCATGCTATGCATGATAACCTCAAGCTCTGCATACTTTGCTGTTCAAATTCATTGTCTTGTCTTATCCTATACACTGGAATGAGTCATTTTGAGTTCAGGGGGAAGGTTTCTCCAGAGTGAGGATTTTTAATACTTTGGTTCCCCTATCCATTGAAAATTGGATAACTATATGGGTTGTCTTCCTTTTTTCTAAATAAATGCATCAAATACATAGGAGACTATGAAGCATCCTAAAGGTCTTTTAAGTCACCAAATGTCACCTCTCAACTTGTGAGGATGTGTCCAGGCTATGAAGACAGGTAAATGTGATTTTGACACCCTGTCTGGCCACTTAACAACTCTGGGATTTTGGACAAAAAATACTTAAAATGATGTCAGCGCATCCTTTAGCTCATGTATTAAATGGAGACCATTACACATGCTTGATGGAGTCGTTACAGGGGTATGATGTGCTATGTAAATCACAAGAAACACAAACAGGGGTTATAGTGTGTGATCTTGAACCCAGACTTGAAAGGAGATTAGATGGCAGGGAAACTTCTTTAGCAGCAGCCCTACACAGGACTGTGTGTTCCAGGATGAACCATGCTTCTCCTGGAAATCACACCATTCACAGCTGGTGACCAGTCCCTGTCTTGATCTCCACCCATAAGGATCCTAACATCAGCTTGCAACTTTCCTCCCTAACTAGAGGCGTTACCCACACATTACATCATTTGTGTTTCTGTTGGGATCTTTTTTTGTGCAATAGCTACTAAAAGTCCCTGAGTACAGAGGTTGAATGTTAACTGTTTTTTTTTTAATTATTTATTTTTTATTATTATTTACAATGTCTGTCCCTTAAACAAGGGCTGTCCTAATTAGAGATTGCAACTCAGTTGCTACCAGCAACAGTTTCACCACAAGAACCACAGCCTGAGGTGATTCTGTTCCCTCAGGCACCAACTCTCTCAAAGCTACTAAGGGAAACTTTCTCTAGATCTCTATTCCTCTAAAGAACTCACCATTCAAAGGTTGAGGAGGAATTCTGCTCACTCAGAGAGGCTGAGTAGCAAGTAGCTAACCTTCTCCCTTTGCTAGTGTCTTTCAAAAATTCAGTGTCCTCTTTTCAGCCCCCACTTCCTGAGTTTCCTGTGGTGGCATTGTTAGCATGAGCATCCAGAGAGGAAGGAGAGAAAGGGAGCATGTGAGGCTGTTTAACACTCACTCACTTGTCCTGTTGTAGAAATTAGGAACGTATATGTTTTTATGTATTTTCTGTTTTTCTAAAATTTCTAGCAACTCCTAAAGTCTTGTTATGGGTTCTATATATTTTCCTCTGTTGTTTTTGATCTTGTTTATGGATTCTGATTACTTAATTTTAGTTTGTAGTTCAGAAAATTATATAACTTTTTTTCTTCTCATTCTTTTTCTGGGGTACTGAGGATCAAATCTAGAGCTTGCAAAAGGTAGGGAGTGTTCTATCACTGAGCTATCCCCCAAGGCCTTTTTTTTATAAACATATATTCTATGTTGAGGTAGACTCTCACTAAATTATTCAGTCTGGCTTTGAACTGTTCTGTCCCCCAGGTGGGACTTGAACTTCCTCCTAAACAGCTGCACCACTAGGCCTGGACACATTTCCCTTTCATGTAGACTGGTGAATCCTGGTTTCAATGGTTTTTGTATTGAGAGTTCAAATTAGAAATGGTTCCTTTCCAAAGATACGATTCACTGGGAAAAAAATAAACCAAAACAACAGATTTTAAAAAGAAGAACAAACTGTGAAGACAATATGAACATCACTTAACATAAATTTTAGGGCTTATTTTTTATTATTTTTTAATTGTCTGTGTGTGTGGTTATATGAAAGAGAGAGCTAGTGTGTGTGTGTGTGTGTGTGTGTGTGTGAGGGAGAGAGAGAGAGAGAGAGAGAGAGAGAGAGAGAGAGAGAGAGAGAGAGAGAGAAAATGCACATGAACGTGAAGGAGCTTTCTAAGCCAGAGGTCTCTGATTCCCCTGGAGCTGGAGTTACCGATGGTTGTGAGCCAAATATAGACCTCTGATCTTCTTCAGTTCATGCTTTTAGTCACAAAGTCACCTCTGTTGCCCCTATGAAGAGTGTGGCAATGTCATATGAAAAGATTGCTCCTCTACAAATGAAAAAAAAAAATGCTAAAACGACATCAGACAATAATAGCAGAAACATATTGGAACTGGAACTTCAGTAAAGGTAGCATTTTAAGCCAGCAACAAAAAAGTAGCTGTTATCTAGTAAGTGAAATAGAAACAGTTGGATCATATCTAGAAAGCTGTTGGAACTCAGGTTGTATACAGTTTAAGGGATTTAAATGTTTTAAAGAAAAATCACTCCCATTATGTCTAGGAAGACGAGGGAGGGGACTTTCATGAACTTATTATTTCTTTCTAACCAGGTATAATAAAGGTTTGGTGGTTTACTGTTTTCCCAGCTTGATTCCATTTGTAGGAAATGTCCAGATTTCTTATAAATATATACTGCCAGAAAGAACATTAGTGCTTGCCTGGGTAGGAACAGCATTCGTAAATACCGTAAGAATCCTTTGAGGTAGTGAACGTACTCTACAACTGGAGTGAAGTGTGATTGTACTGCTCAGTAAAATGAATAAATTTTCCGATATGCAAATTGTACTTAAACCACAATGTTAAATCAAGGACGGTTGTACTGTTAGCTACCTCTGGGTATAAGCTCAGGATTACCACCACAGCCGGGTACACAGGCTAAGCCAAGATTAGTGGCAAACAAATGGTTCTTCCCCAGGGATGGATTTGGTAAAGATCAGTGAATCAGCTGAATAAAGGGAAGAGGAAAGGGAGGGTCTCTCTGATGGTCTTTTGCCTTAAGTTTGCTCTCTTTCTGTCTGTCTCTCTGTTTCTGCCTCTGTCTTTTTTGTGCATGAGTGTATGTGGGGTGTGTGTGTGTGTGTGAATATGCACATTTATGTATAGAGTCACAGGACAGTCTTGGGTGTTGTTCCTCTGGTGCCATCTGGGATCTCGAGACAAAACCTGTTACTGGCCTGGAGCTTGCCAAGTTGGCTAGGCTCTCTGGCCAGCAAGCTCCAGGGATCCACTATTTTCATCCTCCCAGTGAAGGAGTTCTAAGTCCACACTGATAGGGATTCACAACAGGCCCCCACGGTTGGGCATGGTTGTGCATGCCCGGCAGACCTAGACACTTCCGCCTAGCCATTTCTGGGTCAAAATGTCTCACATGACCAGGACCCCATGGCTTTGCGTGGTTGCGTAAAGCGCGCAGCGCAACCATGTGATCTACACGCATGCGAGGAATAGCCACAAGGGCCTGTGTGCACAGGCGCGGCCCAGCCTTTATAAGCTGGCACCATGTTTCTAACTTCATCTTTACTCACGTGTGTTTTCCGTAGGCCTGAGCACATCTGTCTCTCTCTCTTATCTTAATAAAACTCTTGTTAGTGGATTCTGTCGTGTTTTGTGACATTTCCTCGCAGGGTAAGAGCTCCGCTAAATAACTAACACACGGTACCTTGCCTGGCTTTTTAAAGTGAGTGCTTAGGTTCTCATGCATGCAGGGCAAACACCGTCCTGACTGATCCATCTCCCCACTCTCTCCACTTGATATCTTGCTTCCAGTTGGCCTTAACAGTCCTTATTAAAAATGGTGTCCTAACTTGCACCCACAGAGGCTAATGACAGTGGCTCATGTCCTCATTGAATATTAACCAGCATCCTTTACTGACCTTAGCCCAGTTGTTGCCTCTCTGGCTGATGTGGCTTTGTATGGGAAGGGCTTCAGCTAAAAGCATGACATTTTTCTTTTTGAATACAGAATCGTGCCAGAATACCACGATTAACTTCAAACACATGGCTTTCATGTTTGATGCTGTGGTTCCTGTGTGACAGCGATAATACAGCAGCTGAAGGAACCGGCCGAGGCAGACCTGTGGGAACAGTCCGCCTATTACTTTAACTCTCCTTTTGGCTTTTGCATCCTGCAGCTGTGACCACCTTTGCAAAATGGTAGCAATGAAGTCTACCAGGGACTGGGGCTTTGCTTATTTCTCCTTAAATTGAATTTATTGGGCTTGTCCACAATCTTGATACAGTCCTAATAACTGTGGGAATGTTACTATGAAATTCAACATGCAAAACAGTAATATTTCAAATTTGATGGGGATTTTCATATCCATCTCAACCATAGTTTTGAAAGGAAGAAAGAGAGAGGGAGAGAGAGAGGGAGAGAGAGAGAGAGAGAGAAGGAAAAAAGAAAGAAACAAGAAACCATACTTTTTTTTCTGTTTATGTCTCTCGGGAGCCTACTAATGTTTCATTTAGTCAAGTATGTTACTAAATCTATGTTTCATTATGTTCCAGAAGGATACTATTGCTTTCCCTTAAAGTTGATCACAAAGGAAGATTCTCCCAGAGGGACAGCAGCATGGTGAAGGGAGGGGAGGGGAACACAGGCACTTGGAGCTTTTCTGCCCCCCCCCCACCGAGCTGGACAACCTTAGGGAGGGGACCCCACTTGCCAGCGCCACACTCTCTGAGTCACTCCCCATGGCTGCTGGTGCTTGAGCTCAGGAAGGAGTTAAAGGCCAGCAAAGTGCAGACTTCCCCATCAAGTGTGCAGCGTGCAGAGCTTTATGCTTGCTTCTATGTAGGAGGAAGTACTCTGTGGGTCCGGGTCGGGCTACTTTCCTGGCCACCATGTTTTCTTGTGGTGGCCATTGAAGCCAGCTGTGGCTATTTGGCTCAAATAAGACATGAAGCTTGTGTTAAACTTTTCTGCGTTTTTAAGAAGTCAGTGCTCATAAAAATCAGCAAATCTATTTTTTTTTTATCCAGTGACATCAAGAAAGGAGAAAGGAGATGTTCCTTGGAGATTTCTTAAAGTTTAATGCAATTTTAACAAATGCACTCCTCCCTTGCTCTTCTCTCTCCCTACCCCTTCTTTCCTGCTTTCCCCCCTCCACTCTCCTCCCTCCCTCCCTTTCTCCTTTTCTAAAAAGCACTACCAAGAAAGAAAGAAAGAAAGAGAGAAGGACAGGTTAGAAGAAGAATGTGTACAGCTGCAGTCCAGGTACCTCAGGGTAAAATGAAGTTCAAAACTTGGCCTTGCCTTTTCTAGCGGTGAAAGCCAAAGAGAACGGGTCTCTTTGAGCACAAACAGAAGCATACTGGTTTCTTTAAAAAGTAAAGACACTGTTGGTATTTGTTTGAAAACTCCCAGCTATGACTTTCTCTGGCTCACAGCAACCAGGTAGTGTGTGGTATGTTAGGCAAAGGGTCAACAGAGAAAGTTATACTGGTTGAGTAATTCTCATTCAGTCATATTCCAGGGACAACTGAGGACATGGTAGGCATGTGTAGTCCTGTAAGAACCCAGGTGGTTTTTTACATGTGAATGTTGCTTCTTAATGGTCTTGTTTAATCTATAGATGAGCACAAGATACATGGAGGTCAGGTTATCTGATTGATTTTCAAAATGTCCAGCATTAGTATCAATTAACTCGACAAGGCATTGGTGAGAGCCAGGCACCAGGCAGTCCAGAGACACATCCTCCGTCACAGAACATGGTGTGGTAGAGTAACAGGGTTCATTCCACTGCAACTCCCTACCAATTTGCTGAGGGACTCAAGTAATGAGACAGGAATGTGAGAATGTGCTGGAGATTTCTTAAATGGTAAGAACTGAAAACGTGACTTCGTCTTTGAGAAAATAGGGATTCAATTGGACCACTGGGTATCTTCAATGAATACTGATTGTCTGTTGGTGAGAAATGTAACGGTACAGCCCTGCTCAACATTTGTCTCAGAGGGCAATTTCTGTTTGCCATGTCAGATTCCAGAAGCTCCATCTATATTCATTAAGCCTGCCTGGATGTTGGATAAGTAATGCTTTCTTGTTCCACAAAAGTCTTATGTCCGAGCTTCCATTTACCTAGAAAACCCAGGCTGCTACGTATATATTTTTCTTGTCTCCTGGCACTAGTGTTTTACTGAGATCTGCATAATTGGTTCCCCATCCACAATTATTGATGGCGTCTGATGGAAGAAGTTTACTACCACGATCATCAAGAATCAGTTTCAGAAAGCTGTCGGCCTAAGACATGGTCATGGAGTCAGTCTTATAACCTGTGTCTGATTGTGGACCTGACAAGTAGAAGCTGTTTCCAAGCTTCTCAGCACACACCAGAGGTCCTCATCCTTGGCACCTGAGCATGGTGTTTTCCACCAGTCAACAAGGATCAACACAGCACAACCTGTCCTGGCATGTGTGCGAAGAGCGAGAAGGTGGGGGTAAGGAGGGTGTTGGAGACAGACAGGTGGGTGAGGAGTTACAGAGAACCAGGAAAAACTAAGACAAAGAAAAGAGAGGTTCAGCATAAGAGGTCTTGTAGTCGTACTTTTCTGTGGGCTGCCAGCTCACAAGTGATGACACAGGTTTATCATTAATTATGAAAACTCAGTCTTAGCTTAGGCTTGGCCCACTAACTCTTATAACTTAAATTAACCTGCTTTTCTTAATCTACGTTTTACCATGTGGCTTTTTACCTTTCCTTCATTCTTGTCCAACTCCCTCCATGTCTCATTGGCATTTCCTGTGTGCCTAGATTCTCCTCTTCTTCCTTTCTCCCTGCCCAGATGTCCCACCTATACCTCTTGCCTAGCTATTGGCTGTTCACTTTTTTATTACACCAACCACAGCAAATACGTCTTCACACAGTGCACAAAGATGCCACAACAAGGTCTCTTTAACAAATTGCAGCTGTAAGCCAATCAGAGAAACTTCTCGTCGTCGGCACGATCTAACAGAAAGACCCATAACTGGACAATGTGGAGAGAGTGAGCGACTTTGGAACACTCAGTCATAAGTGGGATGTCTTCATCAAACCCTTTCCCTCAAGGGTCAGGGATCTATATGGAAGAGGAAATGGAAAGATCTTAAGAGTCAGAGGTGGTGAAGAACTCCAAGGAAACAGCATCTTCAAGACACAATAAGACTGACACACACAGGGACTCCCAGAGACTGACAGTACCCATAAGACCTGCGCAGGTTCAATTCAGACAAAACCCCCACACTGAGAAGGGGAAGTGGACACAAAGTCCACTCCTAACCAAGAAGCTATGTGCAATTGGTACTTATCAGAAGGGAAAAATTAGTTTTCTCCAGTGGGGTGACAATGAGTATATCAAGTCCAGGACAAGTTGCATGCTCAGGGATTGTTGGCCAATGAAAAATGGATTCGTGTGTGTGTGTGTGTGTGTGTGTGTGTGTGTGTGTATACCTTTTTAGGCTTGCTTTGGTATTTGTCTTTTTGGTATTTTTGTTTTATTTGTCTATTTTCTCAAGAGAGAAAGAGCATGAAATTGGGTGGTTAGGGAGGTGGGGGAAGATCTGGGAGGCGTTGGGAGAGGGGAAAGAAAATGATCAAAATATATCGTATGAATAAAACAAGAGTTTTTAAAACACATTTTGAAAAAGAAACTGTGCAGCTGTCACAATTTTATGTTTTCTAATCTATGGAATTCAGGTAATTGTTTTGAGATGCTAAAGTAATGTTTTGTTTTCCATTTTAATGTTTTGCCTTTTAAAATTAATAAGCACTGGGGAGATCGCTCAGGGGGTCCTGGCACTTGATATGTGAGCCCTAGGAGGTGAATCCTCAGCACTCACTTCAAATGCTGGGGATGGCTATATAGGCTTGTAACTACAGCATCTGGGGGTAGAGACAGGTGGTATCTTGAGCTTGCTAGCTAGCCAAAATGGAGAGTTTCAGGTTCAGTGAGAGACTCTGTCTCAAGGCAACCAGGCAGAGATAGACAGAGGAAGACACTTGCTGACCTCCTCTGGCTTCCTGTGGCACACCTACACACTCAGGTGCATACACCACACACACAATTGATTGGCACACCATAATAGTGAAAGTTTATGGAGCACAGTGTGAGGTCATGTTTCACAGATACCTTTTGTCATGATCAAATCAGGGTAACCAGTGTATTGTTCACTTGGAATGAAACATTTATCACTTCTTTGTGGTAAAACATTACAATGTCTCTCTTCTAGACATTTTGGAATGTGATACAGTATTATTAACTGTGAACACCTCATACTGGCCCATGTCCTCGATGTTTCCTCGTGTCCTCCTTATGGAAAGGAAATGTACTATAGACACTTAAAGAACAACTGCATTTTGGAGCTAATCCTGTATCTATGACAAGGAACCTGTCTCTGGACCTGGAACACATTTCTCACCCTGCCCGAAGGAATAGCAGGAATAACAGCCTTCTGCTATGAGTTGGCTCTAAGCAACTTAATGAGAAGAGGTGCCAAAGGGATTTAATTTGGTCTTTTGCTGTTTGGGAAATGGTCTGTGGACTAGTGGCATCAGCTTCCTTTGAGAAAGAGAGGGGCTTTCCCCATGCCTGCTGGATCAGCATGGTACTTTAACAAGATCCCCAAAGATCTGAGTGCCAAGTGGAGGGCAGAGAGACACTGTTGCAAACAATCAGTCCTACAAGAGTGTGTGTGTGTGTGTGTGTGCGTGAGAGAGAGAGAGAGAGAGAGAGAGCACGTGTGGGCACACGTGTGCATTAATGTATATGCGTGTGCTTGTGTCCATGTATGTGTATGGGTGTATTTTTTGTTTGCTCAGGAAAAAGTGGCCATTTAGTTATGACAGACACACAGTCATGCTCATCATTCCTAATTGTCTAAATCTTGCAAGGGATTTCTATTTGTATAGAAGGTGGTCCTCCACCTTGGAATCCGTTTGAAATGCAAATTCTCAGGGCATACCTGTGATCTACTGAATCAGAACCTTTGGGACTGAGTTCCCAAAGTTTGATCTGAGCTTCACCAGCTTTTCAGATAACTCTGATGATCTCTAAAGTGAGACCCAGTGAGGTTCTGTGTTGCAGCTCCAATGTGCCAACAATCTTGTCATCACAAAGCATCTCAGTGGAATTTGATAAGGCAGATGATAGATGATTTACAATTGACATCATTCTCCTTCCACTCTTAATTAAAGTGACCGGGAAAGTCATAGGTTTAGTAATGATGTGTGTAATTATTCACATTGTGTGCGTGCGTGCACACACAGGTATGTGTGTACGAGAATGAGTGTAGAGGCAGAAGGCTGATGTTAGATGTCCTCTCAAGCATTCTCTACCTATTTTGTTTCTGTTTTTGAGACAAGGTATCTCATGTAAATCATGATAGACTTAGCTGGGATGGCTGGCCAGCAAACCATGGGGGTCCTTTGACTCCATCTCCCCAGGATTGGTGTTACAGGTGAACACTCCTGTGCCTGCCTTTTTTTTTTTTTTTAAATGTGGATTCTGGGGGATAGAACTCAGGTCCTCATGCTTGTATGGCAAACATTTTACTAACTGATCATCTCCATTGCCAAGAGTTTAAAAAAAATTCTCCAAAATTCTTGATTGATGTCTGGATTTTTGTCAGAGAGGAAGCCTTTGGTGGATGCCAAGGTTGTAGCTACAAAATCTGCTTTACTCCAGATGACTAAAATTGACCTGCTCAAAGTTAATAGCCTACTCTAGGTTAACCTGGTGCTCTAACTTAGTGGCTTAAGTGATTCACAAAGGATATTTCTAGAATGTTGCTGTGGTTCCAGATTCAGCAATATATTTTAATCCCTCGTCAGGTAATGAAGAGGATCTTCATGGCAAATGTTGAGTGGCTGGGCAGGGACTCCAGGGTTCATGAAAAGGGCTGCAGATCTGCTCTGTAGTTCTGAAGCTGACAAGATCATTTAAATTTAGTGAGCAAACAGTAATCAGTTTTACCCAGTGGGGCCTCCAAGATGTTCTAAAAGGGGAGAGGTACTTCCCCTCTCAGACAGGTTGGCTAATCAGGTACAGATTGGAAGGAAGCATCTAGGCAGTCCTTCCTCCCCAGGGCAACCCTGCATTTGCTCAGAGCTGGCCACAGATGTTCAACGTCAACTTCTTGGCTTATCTTGTTTTCAGTGGAAAACGTTGTCCATGTGTTTTCTTCTATTAAAACCAGAAAAGTTATAATAAATGGAACAGATATTTTAACATGAAATAACACAAGCTTTGATACACTAGTTCTATTAATTTTCCAAATACTTTACTATTCTGTTTAAAAAAAAAAAACAACCAAAAAAATCCCTTTAGTATAACAAACCAGCTGGTTGTACACAAGGTGGTCCATTTTTACTTTTCACAAGGTACTGCTGGATCTTGTCTTTACCTAAAATTGTTAATATTTTATGCAGTGTGGACATGTTTTTTTATTGTTAATTTTTGTTTTAAAGAGATTGTATTGAAATGTTACTCAACTTCCTTGCTGACTTTGGCAAGCACCTTCATACATTTTGGTCTCAAGGTCATTGCCTCCTTTGCCTGATCCCATTCCTAGCTCTGCCTCGGAGAAATGAATTCTCAAAGGTGACTATACCTAAGTCATATGTCCGAGTCTGCTTATAAGAAGGCATTCACAGAGAGAGCAATGTAATAGAGAAGAACACAGGATCCTGAGACTTTTCCAAAGCTCTGATAGAAGCCGCATCAGCAGTGGTCGAGCATTTTAGGGGTCAGTACGCTCACATGCAGCGCTGTGCCGTGGTTGACAAGGTTATGATCTAAAGCTGTGTGTGTTGGCGTGCTGTAGTGGAGTAGCAGATGAAACTATATGGAGACATCTCAACACAGCTCTGAGTACAGAGCTTTCAGAAGGACCCTGGTGGGATGGAGAGGCTTTGAGACATCACCAGGAGAGAGAATGAATGTACAGCTACACCTTGTAATAGTTTGTTTAAGGAAGTAGTGGTGTTCATCCCACAAGAGAAAAGGACGGCTGAAGAGATGCGTGTGTTTGGCTAACTTCTGTGATGCTGGGAATTGGCTGCATTTTCTGTGACACTTCCAGATGGTTGTGGTTAGAGCCAGGGCTGGCAGCTGCAATAAACCAGATTTCAGTCCAACCTGTGGAATAGTTTCTAGCTAAGCTTCCTCAGTAGACACATTTTGTTGTGACAGAAGAATTGAAAAGAAGCTGCTTAAGAGAGGGAGGGCCTCTCTGAAACAGTGAGCAGAGCTCAGAGGAACTCCTAAAGGCCAAAGCAGCAAACACAGGGCCGAGACAACTGCACAATGTACTATAGCTTTCCGTTCAGTACTTCTACAGACTCCCAAGTGTATGAGCGAGGGAGTCTCTGATGCCTGTGCCTTCTCTTAGGACTATTTTATGTTTTGGTTGTCTTGTCCAACTTTGATATGATGGTCTTTGTTTTACCTTATTGTATTTTATTTTGTTATGTTTGGTTGTTATCTCTTAGAAGCCTGTTCTTTTCGAATGAGAGACAGAAAGGGAGTGGATCTGGATGGGAGAGGAGGTGGGGAGGAACTGGGAGGAGGAGAGGAAGGGGAAACTGTGTTCAGATTACAACGTACGAGAAAACATATGTTTAAGAAAAAGGGAAAAATGAAATTACCTTAAATTATGAAGTTATAGTAGTACACATATGACAAATAAATTGATATTAATTATAATAAAATAATTAAATCCCCAACTTAACAGCTAAAAGAAAGAGAGGGGGCATTGTTCTGACTGCTGGTTTGTAGGCAGGATGCCCATCATGGTCGGGAAAGCATGGTGGTGGCACTGGGCTGGTAGGAGCATGAGGAAGCTTGCTCATGACTCAGTGCATTCGGACACTTTGAGCTCAGGCAGGAACCTCGCCTGGCTATCACCTATAGATTCCACCACCCCTCCAGCTCTATGTCTGTCAGCTAGACCCAATGCTTCTAGGGTTGTACAACCTCTCCAAAGAGCACCCCAATTGAAGCATAGGTGTTTGAACATCTGAACCTGTTGGGGGGAGGCACTTCATATTCAAAGCCTTGCAAAGGATTGACTGATAGAACACAAATAGATGGTTTGCTAAAAGCAGCCAATGGGCAACAGGAGAGGTGGTCATTACAAACGTCCCTGTCATCCAGAATGGCTTGGTTTCATTTTGAAAAATTACAGAGGAGACAAAATGAGTTGACCCCAGAAAGATGGCTATGGCTCAGATCATGTATTCTCAACAGGGGTGACATCACCCCAAAGGATCTTAGCTACAATCATGTGTGGCCTTCCAAGAGACATAGTACATAAAGAGTTACACACACACACACACACACACACACACACACACACACACATATATATATATATATATACGTTGACGTAAGTATTTTCATGCTGGACAAGAGCATAGTCAGGTAAAATATGCTTGCAAGTTTCCTCCAAGAGGAACATTTTTGTTTTCATAAGGGTGTAATCATTTCCCGATACATCTGAAACGACCACAAACTTAGTGGTTTTCAACAATACACATAACTATCTCATGGATCGGGAGACTGTATGTAGTCTGTGGGGGAGTTATGATCCTTTTGTAGACTCTACCAACTTCTAGAAGGTGCTGTCTTGAACCATGGCTTGCCTCACTTGGATCTCTGTTTCTGTGGTACATGTCCTCTTTATCTGTCTTTTAAAAAGATCTGATGACATTTTTTTTTTCTCTCTTGGATAATCCAAGGTAATTTTCCTCTCCTCAAAATGCTTAATTTTCTTGGCAATATCATTTTTCTATGCAAGGAAATATATTCGTATTCTGGGTAATATAGTGTGGAGGATGCTTTAGTCAGTTGGAAAATAGTGATTTATATGTCAGGTGGTCACAACTTAGGGAGCAAGCGAACAAGAAAAAAGAACCCATGGAAAAGGACCTCAGGGCAGAGATGGCCACTGATGACATTCACGGAGTGTGCTGGGCCCAAATGTGGACATCGTTATAAGGTAAGCTGTTGTTTGCCACCATTACCATTGCTACATTAGGACTTTCTGTTTTTTAAGGCTAATTTCCAAGTATTCTTACATTTGGATTAGTTTCCTGTTATAATAAAATAGCACAAATCAGTGGTGGCTCTCTCTCTCTCTCTCTCTCTCTCTCTCTCTCTCTCTCTCTCTCTCTCTGTGTGTGTGTGTTACAA
>CABHPH010155389.1:0-20930 GCA_902168325.1 Peromyscus nudipes | reverse complement strand
TCTGTGTGTGTGTGTTACAACAACAAAAACATATTCACTTCTGTTTCTGGAGACCAGAAGTTCAAAGCTCAGGTGCTGTGCTTCACCATAGGCTCTAGAGGGAAACTCCTGCTGTGGCTCCAAGCTCTCCTTGGCTTGTCGCTGAGGTACTCAAAGTTCTGTTTCCTCCTTCTTTGATGCCCACGTCTTTGCTTCTGTCACAGGGATATGTCTTACTTAGATATAAGACCAATCATGAAAATCAGGGTAACTGCACTTCCAACAATGCTTTTTGTCAAATAAGGCTCTAGGTGTCATTATGGGGACTGAGGGACACCATTCAACTCACTATACTTCAAGTCAGAACTGCTTCAGGGGAGAGAAATATTTTTTTTCCCCACCGAATTACCAACACGCTGGCTTTCCTGAAAGCACTCTTCTGTCCCTTGTTTCTAGACACTGCTGGGCAGTAGTGTGGCCCCACATATCTAATTTACAGCCACCTTGGGGAGGATGAGTATCCACAAATGCTGATGGAAAGCATCTTCTCGTTTCCATTTTTCCCTTATTTTACTGTCCTGCTTTGTTTTGTATGGCTACAAAGACTGTCAGACCCGGTGGTTTATACTGTACACAGATGCATTTGGCTCATGGGTCTAGAGAAATGCAAGATTAACGGAGAACATCTGGAGACCTTCTTTCTGTGTCATCTCATGGTGGAAGGTAGAAGAGCAAGGGAACACTCAAATGAGAGAGATGGCAAGGGAAGAGAGAGCCATGTTGTTCCTACTCTGCTCGCGGGGTGGAATCCTCATGACTCGTGCTGCGGTTTGAACGTGAAGGTCTTCCATAGGTACACATCTGAACACATGGTTCTCAGCCGGTGGTGCTGTTGGCAAAGGTTGTAGAACATTTAGGAGGTGGAGCCTTGCTGGAGGAAGTGGATCTCCAGGAGCAGGCTTGGAGGGCCCAACCCCACTTCCTGTTCACTTTCTGCTTCGCAATCGGATGCAATGTTGATGTGACCAGCTAGCCTCCTGCTGCTGATGTCAGGCCTTCTCTGCCTGCTGCCCTGCGGTCCTTTTCCATGGGTATGGTTACACAGAGCCCTGCGTGTTCTTTTTTCTTATTCTCTTGCTCCCTAACTTGTGACCACCTGACATACAAATCTTCTTTCTTGAAGAACTGTATCTCTCTGGAACTGTAAGCCCCAAGAACCCCCCTTTTCCCTCAGTTTTTGGGGTATTTTGTTACAGCAACAAGAAAGTAACTAACACTAGTGTCTGCTTTAGCAACTGCACCTCTCAACACGGACCCCTGGGGGTTCCGCTCCCAGCAAACAAACTTAGACGGAGTAGACCGCAGACAGCACCCTTCACTTCCGTGTGAAGACAGGGCTGTGTTTATTAAGCAGCTCTAACTTCTTTCTTAAACTCACTACTCATTTTCATTACTTTAAACCCGTTCCAGACTTCCAGGTTGACTGTCCAGTCTTGTGACGAGGGTGTCTGGAGCTTGTCCCAGGCTCTGACTCTCAGTTCTGTGTCGACTCTCTGGACCCACCTGTATTCTTCTGAGCCATCTGTACCCACTTATTCTTTCCCGATGGGTGTCACTCTGTGCCTACGTATCCTCTCCTGAGTAGTGTCGCTTTCTACCCACACATAGTCTCCTGGCTGGCATGAACTCTTGTAGGAATTCTTCTCTCATCTGGCCTACCTGCTGGCATTTGCCCTTCTTTCCCAGTGATGTACACGCTCTTCCAGCACCCGTGTTTCTTAGACTTCCCAGTGTATAGGAACCATTCAAGGAGCTGCTTACTGTGTGGATCTTGATTCAGTTTGATCTGGTGTGAGCTAGAGATTCTGCACGTCTGACCAGGGTCTAGGGGATCTTGTGTTGCTTTGGGACCACACTTACAGATGGGTTCCTTAGCCCTCATCCATCTACCTTAACTGGTTAATCACATGTATGAAGGTATCCAACCCCCCCACCCACCCACACACTGCCAGGGGTCAAGCGCTAGGGCTTGTTCCATGCACAGCACTCAGCTCACTGTATGTGCCAAAAAGTTGATGAAAGCGGATGGCGTTATATTACCTTTGGATTAAAATGAAGGATAATCGCCACAATTTGGCTTTGCTGCCTCCCTTCTGTTGCTTTGTTGACGGTGCAGAGGGCAGCCTGGTGCCCTCTGCTAACTAGACTCCCATAACCACTGATCTTCGACAATCAAGAGCTCATTTGAAGTATTTTGACTCATGCAACCAAGCTCTCCTCCAGGCAAAAGCAACTATGTGCATAGATAACATCATCTTGGGGAGGGGGGATTCAGGCCACTGCATTTATGAAGAGCAGACATCTTAGTAATGTTTTTGACATCAAGTATATTTTCTCCTGGAAACTGATTTTACTAAGAACATGTGTGATAGAATGGGAAATTCTTGTTTCAAGGTGGCCTTTCTTGCTGTTAGAAATAACTGGTGGGACGTAGGAAGAAAAGTTCAAGTAATAAAATAAAGAAATATTTTTACAAGTCCCAGCAGAGCACCCTTCCAAG
The DNA here is from genome assembly GCA_902168325.1 of Peromyscus nudipes. NCBI lineage: Eukaryota > Metazoa > Chordata > Mammalia > Rodentia > Cricetidae > Peromyscus > Peromyscus nudipes. The sequence continues at coordinate 18,391 of CABHPH010155389.1, read as the reverse complement.
AGACAGAGGTTCCTAAGTGCCTTCTCCTCATCTGGATGCTCAGTAGGAGCATTAGCTGAACAAAGAGTCTGTAGTAGGGCTTCTGAAAGTGAGAAGGCCAGATGCACTTTAGCAGAAACACCCACTGAGAAGCTGTAAGATTCAACAAGGTGGCCTGAGGAGCCAGGTAGACACACGGGATATGATCAACTTGTCTTGGGTATACAGAAGCATTAGCACTTCTGGGACCTGTAATAACTCTTAGGTCCAGGCAAACCAGGAAGCTTGGGCATCTTCTGCACAGGGAGGAGCACCAGAAGGAAGTTTTGAAGGAGTTTTGTTTTATTTTGTTTCTCTTCTTCCATTCTTCCCCCTGCTCTTCCTCCTCTTCCATACTGAGGATTGAACCTTATGAACGTGAGGCGGGTACTCTACCACCGAACTCCATCCCAGAACTGGTTCCTTCTTTTCTGAACTGTTCAGCATCACTGTTCCCCACTGCTGGGATACATATGCCTTCGTCCATATCACAAGGCAGGGGAACTCAGGTGCCATTCCCTCTCATCCAGACTGAGTGTGGAATGCTGGGCACACCTAAAGTTTGTGTCTAGAAATATTTTAGAGCTTCTGGGTACCCCTCCATCTTAATCTCTCCTTCTTCCTCTCAGTCTCCTTTTCTTTCTTCACTTCCTCCCTCTTGGAAGTTCTGGGGATCAAATTCAGGGCCTTGAATGTGCTAGGAATGCTCTATCAGTGAATTACAGCTTTTACCCCCTCGCTGCATTTCTACATGGTTGTTTTATTAACAACACTGTTGCATCCTTGCATGCAATTTTATTTCCCAGGATATTATCTGATGTCATCATATTTTCTAATAATTATAACACCCCAAAGACAGAATCTGTTGGGGATGGTGTTGACAACTCAAAATTTCACTTGAAAAATGATAGACTCTACAGTGAAGAGAGAGAGCAGGTACCTCAAGTTCAGGAGTCCCACTCTAGATTAGCCAAGTCTTTTCATCACCTAAGTTTCAATGTTCTGCTTTGAATCCACGCACTGGTGATGTTCCCATCCTTAGGATTCCTGTATGTGAAATTCAAGTTCTGAATTAACTTAAACGTTACTAAAACAACATATCTTATTTCTGGTGGAATTAAAATGAATTGGTTTCATTACTTTGATTTCCATCTCTGGAGGCTTCAGGGCCTTTGGACCAACTGGGAGGATTTCCTGGGGGAAATAAAGAGATTTAGCCAAGAGGTCAAGGCAAGATGGAAAAAGAAGCATCCAAGCCTCTTGCTATGCTAGTGTAGAGCCTGGGAAGGTGGACTGTGTCACATTGTGTGCCCATAAGTGTTCAGAATGAGAGGAAGGGTCAAGTCACTGCTGAATGTGGCCACAAGGATCTCTTTTCTCTTTGGTGGGGATCATAATCACACAGGCTAGAAACTGGGACTCTTTATCCACAAGTTCTGCACATGACTGTAGGAATATTTCACAAGAATATTTAATAATAGGTGAACTCTGGATGGATATGTATTTGTTTGCTATGAACATAAGCTTTAGCACCTAGAAAGTGAAGGAGTATCCAGATAAAAGTAAGGATGATTCAGCTGATGTTTCTCCATACATCTAAGTTGTCATTGGCTTGAAGAATTTATTAATTAGATTTTTGTGCTGGCAAGATGCCTTAACTAGTAAGGGTGGCTGAAAACCTCAGTTAAATCCCTGATCCCACATGGTAGAAAGAGAAAAATGATGTTCATAAGGTGTCCTCTGACCTCTACACATTTACATGCATGCACACATACGCAGGTGTACACACACACACACACACACACACACACACACACGTGTGTGTGTGTGTGTACACAGACACACAAAATAAAAATGTAATTGAATTATTTTTATTACTCCTCTATTTAACTTTAACAAAGTAATTGTAGATGAGGAATTTTAAATGGAAATTTGACAGTCAGCTATGGAGTTCTTATTTATTATTTTAAGTCAGAACTGTCACGTGTTAGCTAATAAAAATTTTTTAGAGTGTGCATTATTTGGGTGATTTACAGGAAACAGATGGCATATTCAAATTATGATCATTTGAGTAGTGCTCACTACAAAGTCTCTTAAGATAGTATGAAGTGAACATAGCAAAATTGCAAGGAATAAAATTATACTCTGGGCTGGTAATATAGGAAAGGGTATCATTAGATGCCTAGACATAAAGGAATCAGTGTAAAGAAAACTTAGTAGAACTCAGAGAGAGTCAGTGCACTTGGTGACCAAGTAAGTGCCATCACCCAGGAACAAAGGGTATGGCTAGCTTGCGTGACCTCATGAAGAAGAAGTTGGATGAACACAGCCCCAACCCACTTGCCTTCAATCTAATGCCAGATGGTACCCAACAGGGATGCTAACATTGGCCCAGGTGTGTCTCTCAGGGCAGAGGTGCTGGTGGGGGAGTGTGGAGAGGAAATGACAGAGGGCGGAGTGAAAGGGCTCAGTACACAGCTTCCAGCCAGCCCAACTTTTCACCATTACTTCTTCACTTGAGGACGAGGAAACAGGCTGAGACAGGCCCTCTCATGACATCACATAATAGGTATCCAAACATTTCATAATATAGGACTTCTTTAGTTTTATGATTTCATATTCCCAGTGCAGCAAGGTTCTCCTGACCCTTAAAGATATTTCTGAATTACCTATCTAATCATGTAAATTGTTTATTACATTATGTCTATTTCCAAAGTAAAGTGGCATTTTTTTTTCCTGCATGGTCAAGGTATTCCCTAAATCACCCAGGCCAAGATGTTTCCATAGTCCCGAGAAAGCTGGTTGGTCTTTTTGTAAAAGTGAGAAGGCATTTGTTTCCTTCCGAAGCCAGTATGCATGATTTGCATATCTCATTATCTGCTTATTAACTAGAGTGCCTCGTGACAGTGGCAGACTGTGAAATATGCTCACATGGGCAGTTAAGCAACAAGCGCTTGGGGGGTTGATCCCGCAATTACATCCCTGTAATGAAGAGGCAAAAAGCAAGGAAGCAACAATGGGATTCTCAGATACGAAATGGAACCAGGATTTGATGTAATTCAACATGACTTGCTCATGGCACAGGCAGAATATCAAATGATCCGTGAGAAATTCAATCCTTGGTATAATCTTTCTATGATCTCCATTGTTTGCCTATCCGCCTGCACGCATGCCCTGTGGAACAGTATGTAAATTAGGTTTGTATTCATATGTTGTTATCTTAGTTCATCTTAATTCGGTTTAATTGTGGCTTCTATATTTTAGCTTAAGTTACTGCAGGTATATATGTGTCCTGGTAAATTTAGCAACATGGTGCAGTATAGAGAATAAAGATACTGCTGTCACCCTCAGACGGCTCTACAATGTTGAAAGTGAATACATAAAAACAATTTCTTTGAAAGTAGTCCTAGTCAGAACTAAAAGAAAACATCTAAAATTCAGCATGAGTTTTGGGTTTACCACATACAAGTCTTATTCTTGGGGACCAGTTGACGAGGTAATCTTTTAGGCCTTGTCATCTCTGATAACAACAGGTGTACAGTAATATCTTTACAAGGGAGAAAACTAACAGGTAACTAGTCACTGTGGGTTAGATACTCTGATGCTCAATGTATACTGCCTGTTTGGGTTTCTATAGCAACCCAGGAAGAAATCATTCCTCTGCCAGTTTCTGCTCTACTAAAGCTCTTCTCAGCCAATCAGGATGTTCAGAGGGGAATAAGGTAGTCTTGGGTAAGGCTGTTCAACAGAGTTCTCTTCTCTTTGAACTGCCAGAACAAAGATGATTCTGAGGCTCTGGGAGTTCAGATCCATCCCTGCTGCTTGGGACATTGCTACTCAATTGAATTTTCAGACCTGAGAGTCCGTTGCTCTGTCAGAGAAATGCTTAGTAAGACATTGTTTACTAAGGCTTCCTCTGATACCCAGGTTAACCTGAACTCATTCTCTCCTTCATTATGGTAGCTTGGTTCCCCTATAGTCATCTCCTCACTGTGATGGGATGAGGCAATGTGAGCCCTGCTTCAGGGCTCCCAAACTATCTCATTCATTTCTCAAGGTTCTTCCGGGAAGAACCCATTTTAGTGGTTAAGTATCTGGACCCTCTAGCTGCATTTGGAGACTAGGGAAGCCCTTTCTGTTGTAAATGTAGGAATACTAAAATAGACACAGTGTAACTTGAGTAATTTCACCAATCTGTTCATTATTCTAGAGAAGATATTTACTGCCAATAAAATTAAAACCAAATTCTGCCTTTGCTTAGAAAGAAACTTAAGCATGATTGGAAATGTGCCTTTGTAGAAGACAAGCTCCACGGCTTGCCTTGCCATTACGGTCGGGCTGCTCTGCCAGGCTCCGCTTAAACTTTGAAGGTCAAATAGTTAACTTATGATAAACGACACTACACTGAGATTTGAGCCAAGGCAAAGAGTGTGGGAAAGCTTATAAGAAAACCATTAAGGCTCCACAGTTGCTGACCTGCAGGGACTCTGGAGCGACAAAGTAAAGATTCTTGTAACGCGCCCTTTGGAAGCAGCCAGAGGGCTTGTTGCTGGCCTACGTGAGGTCAGAACCCAACAGCAGCCCCATTGAAATTTCTTACAAACCTGTGTCTACAAACCTGCCCTCTGAAATTTCAGATTTGCCTCTTTATTCTTTTTCTTCCTTCTCTAATTGGAGAGACGAATTGCAAGCGAACCAAGCCTTGACATTTCTGTCTGATATTTTCTTTTTCTTTGCTAGGGATTCGTAGCCAAATTCTTTGACTTGAGCCTCCCATTTGCTCCCTCTTCACCCAGTCCCCAGTTTTGATATGACCAGCATGCTCTCAGTTTTGTTTTTCTGGTGAAGTCTGTAAGTTCACTAATAATCACACTCCAAGCTAGAGATGTCTGTGGGGAATTTAAAATGAATTCCGCTGTGGAACTTGGGTTTCCACATTATTTCTCATGACCTCAGACCATGTGCCTGTAATGGAGAGGTATCTTTCTTCTCCCTCTTCTATTAGAATTTAGTAGGTGTTGGCTATGTGTCAGGAATGGCCAAAATCCTCTGCATTCACACACACACACACACACACACACACACACACACACACACACACGCGCGCGCGCACGCACGCACGCACGCACGCGCACGTGCACATGCACACGCACACACACACACACACACACTGTCTCATGGAACGTCAAAGTCCTCCCATGAACCAGTCGTGTGCACTTTTTCCAGTCCTCTGGAGGAGACGCCAAGGCACAGAGGTATTCAATAACTTGCAGGAGTGAAGTAGGAATGCAGGTGCTGTGTTAAAGTACCTTCCCGCCGTGACATTGTGTGGCATGGTTTTTAAATGCACATACTCACTTTAGCCATGCTAAAATACTAGCTAAAATCAAACCATCCTTTGGATAATAGAATATTTGAATTCTCTCATGGAAGTGTAGTGTGTCATGTACATTGATCAAAGCTGTTGACTATGTTTTCCTGCAGATTAAATCTTTTGTCAAAAAAAGGTGAGTAGTGATGTCCTAAGCAGCTTGTCTTTCTTGTTGAAAGAAAATGCTCAGTAACAGTAGGACAGGTCATATATCTTTGTCACACAAGCACAAAGGAATAGGAGTATCAATGAAAACATTATACACATGTGTACACACATAAATAAAACATACTTTAAATTGCAACCTATCAGTGCTAGTTATTTCTTTTTATACAATACAACTGCAGAAACAACACTTATTCTATTGAGAAAATTGCTACTTTGAGTTTTAGAGTTTTATTTTATTTAGAGTTTGAGTTTGAAATCTAAAAAAAAATTGTACTTCTGTAGTAGAATGTTATTTTAAGGTGCATTACTTTTGTTTATGTTGCATCTGTTTAACTCTGTGAAGCTGTGTTACCGTGCCTGTCTAAAACACGTGATGGTCTAATAAAGAACTGGCCAATAGCAGCAAGGCAGGAGAAAGGATAGGCGGGGCTGGCAGGCAGAGAGAATATATAGAAGGAGAAAACTGGGAGGAGGAATAAATCCAGCAGCCAGAGAAGGAGGAGGACTCAGCCACTCAACTACACACACCCATAGCAAGCCACGGAGTAAGAGTAAGATACAGAAGAAAAAGAATGGGAAAAGCCCAGAGGCAGAAGGTAGACAGGATAAGTTAAGGAAAGTTGGTTAGAAACTAAGACAAACTAAGGCCAGGCACTGATAATTAAGAATAAGCCTCTGTGTGTGATTTATTGGGGAGCTGGGTGGTGGCCCCACAAAAGAGTAAAATAACAACAACAACAGCATCCTTCTTATTTAATTGTCTGACAAGAATCATCCTTAAGATAGAGGGGAAGCCGGGGGATTGAAGAGGCTTAGTAACATTTTGCATAACACATTTTAAGGAAATGATCACTTCTATGAGAGGTAGGTATGACTGCCTGGGAATTAGATGTTATATTTTGCCATCATCCATGCAAACATTCAGCATTTATTCTGCCCTTTCATAAAAATGTATTTCATGCTTGTTGTTATGCTAGTATTGTGTTGCAGGTACTCGTGAGATTAAAACCTTCCTCCCCTGTTCAGACACAGGGGGTTAAAAAGGAGATGAAACAGGATGGTGTAAGCGGAGGTAGGACATTCCATCCTCCAGAGAAGCTCCTTAAGCTCAGGAAGTAAATAACTCAATGGCTTCAGGAAGTCCCTGAAACTGATCAGATTCACTAGGATTCTCCCTAAACATATACAATCAGCAAGGGGGTGCTCTTAGACAAGCTGTGATGCTTTGAAGAAGTGGAGACCAGTCGAGTTGTTGGAAGAGGCTTAGACTAACTGAGGTACCCAGAAAGGACACTGTCCAACCTGTTAAGCTGCCTATAGGCTGTGTAGTATGGTCTAGGTTTCCAGCTTTCTTGAGTTGTTACCCATGTTTTGATGTGCTTTGGTGATGCAGCTGTCTTTGAGTCATTTCTGTTCCTGTAAGTAATCCCTCACTTTTATTCCTATAGGTAACCCCAATTGGTTCACCAAGTTGGAATTTGGTGCTATGTGTACTTTGGTCGGCTATTGGTTCCCTATTTAGGATGAATAGACAATTGTCCATGTCTTCCCAGTAAGAGTATCATATAATCATTAGGCACAGGACAATCTTTAACATCCTCAAGATACATGCAACAGTCTTAGTCTTTGCTTCCTCCTGTCTCATAAAATGAAAAAGAGAAAAGGAAACAGCTACTGACTATGGACTGTAGGATGGGCTCAAATATTAGGGGCTGAGTTTCAGACTTAGGTAGGGCCAAGACATGCTGTCTACTCCAGAATTTCAAAAAAAAAAATTCCAAGTGAAGCACTAGAAAGGGAAGTGTTTCAGAGAGACTCAAAAGCGTGAAGATTTGCGCAATATCAGCAAACATAATTATATGTGACAGCTCAGGGTTTGAATGAAAGAATGATGCAAGACAGCACAGTGTTATCCAATTCAAGCAGGACTGTGAGGAATACTTCCAATTCTTCTTAAGAATGAGTAGAGAATTCTAAGGAAAAGGGTACTAGGCTATTTTTTAAAAAGAGAGAACCTCACTGAATACCTTGAGAACAATTGTGCTTAATTTTTTAACTCAACTTTTCAACTCTATATGTGTTGACAAGGACTTTCAAAAGATTTCTAAAACTCACTACCCTGCAATTGTGAGGTCAACCATACCCAGCCTAGAGGAAAGCAGAAGGCAGAAAATAGGCAATTGGCCAGCAGTTTGGAGGTAACATGGTACTTGCTCATCTAATTGCATACTTTGCAAAAGAAATACAGAAAGTATGGGATAGTAGCAGAAACAATCATAAGGAATCACTTATTGGGCCAACACATCATCAATGGAAATCTAAATTGGGTTCGACTTTAGTACCCTTCACCTTATTCTTAAATACATTAATTCCATGTGCTTTAAAAATGTCAGCATTAGGTGCTGGAGATATGGCTCAGTGGTTAAGGCGCTGGCTACTCTTCTAGAGGTCCCGAGTTCCCATCACTCAGATGGTGACTCACAGTCGTCTGATCTGTAATGGGATCCTATGGCCTCTTCTGGTGTGCAGGCATACATGCAGACAAAGCACCCATGTATACAACATACATAAATAAATAAATAAATAATTTTTAAAAAGTAAAAAAAAATAATGTCAACATTATATAGCAAGCCTCAGCAACCAAGGTGCCCACCAGAAGACCATCCACATGATAGTTCTTGGTCTTAAATTAAGTTGGGTAGGCATGGGGTGCCACTCTTGGGGCACTTGGCAAGTTGCTTTAGTTTGGAGTGTTGTGCTAAAGCAGAAGGCTGCAAGTATTTCATGATTAAGCAGCCACAACTATTTCTATAGTTGTTGCCCTAAATATACTCTTGTCTAAATTCAGATTTTTCAGTTGTACTGACATAGAGGGAAGGAACTGACACTAATCAATGTGACTTTAGTCTAATAAAGCTAGACTCAAGCTATTTAAACATGACTCATTGACATCCTATTAATAGATCTACCACCCCCAAATCTATTAAGTACTAATGATTCAATACTAGTTTTGATAATTAATAAATAATTACAATGTTTTGTATTGACATAGAAAATTATAGTTTGAAAAAATTTACAAATGATTGCTTTATGATTCCTTGAAAATTCTGTTGCATACATGGAGAATATATGATTTCAGTCTTTGATGTGAAGAAATATAAGATGTGAGCTTTGGGACATTCTCCACATTCATCTTTTCTCCCCAGTGCTTCACGGATCCCATTTCTTCGATCACACCAAACCTGAGATGCTCACGTGCTCTGTGAGCATCAGCTCTGCAGCCATACAACTGTGCTTGCAAATCCTTGTTTTGCACTAGCTTGTGGATCAGTCTGCCCATCCATAATATGTCATTCTGGATCTCTATCTATTGCAGGAGAAACCTGGCCAGTTGCAATCCCTTCATCAATTCTGTCTACTTGGCTGAATGAGACGATGCAATATTCTACAAAGGGTTTGGTGCACATGTGCTAATATTTCCCACCAGGTGCCCTCCTCAGTCTCAAGTCTGATTCCCATCTAAAAAAAATCTTCTTTATTATTACAGTCTGCTTACCCCAGGGGAATACAGTGGTCATAATATAAAATGGAGTGAAGAGAGAGAGGAGGAAAACATAAAGTATGAGCTAGCCTCTCCATTTCAGCCTCCAGTGGGGGAGATGCAGGAGAGAATGACTCCAATCTGGAATCAATTATCTAGCATGATAGATGACAAGCAAAGAACTGAGCAGATGGAAAAGGGGGCGAATAAAGGGGACAACCCACCTGATGCTGATTATGTGCACCTACACTTGGAAATCTCTTCTCCCAGACATCTTTAATAGCTCAAGTCCCGGTTGAGGCAAGTTCCCAGGGGCTCAAAATACAAATGCAAACCTCAGCGGTGAACGAAGGGGTCATAGAAAAAGGAATGGGGGAGATCATCGCTCAACAAAAGCATCTCAAGTAAATATTTGACTTCTATTTTCTGGGTACGTGTGTGTGTGTGTGTGTGTGTGTGTGTGTGTGTGTGTGTGTGTGTGTATGTGGGTGTTCATGTATGTGTATGTAGAGAAGAGTGACAGCCTTGTGTGGTTTCCTTAGGAATGCCGTCCATCCGTTTTAAGACAGGGCTTCTCATTAACCTTGAACCCAGGAATTAGGCCAGTAATCCTTCCCATCCCAGGATTACAAGGGTTTGACAACCACACCCTGCATTTTTACATGGGTTCGGGGAATTGAACTCGGGTCCTCACTTCTTGCAAGATGAGCATTTTACTGATAGAGTTATCTCCCTGAGTCTAGTCCTTATACTCATATATATTTTACAAGCCTGGTGCCTGCAAAACACTTTATTTTCTCTGCTACATTAGAAAAGGAGTGGTGAGATGCTTTTAAGATATGATATATGCTATTTAAAAAATAAATTCAGGATGGATGATGTCTTAGTTGTTTTTCAATTGCTGTGACAAAACACCATGACCAAGATGACTTACAGAACAAAGAGTGTGGTGGAGGCTTGCAATTGTAGCGGGTGGGCCCATGACCACTATGTAAGGAATATGAGACCAGGTGGGCATCATGTTGAAGCAGTAGCTCAGAGCTTCATCTTGATCCACAAACATGCGGCAGAGAGTTAGCTGAGAATGGCATGGATTTTCTGAAACCTCAAAACCCACCTCTAGTGACACATCTTTTCCAACATGGCCACATCTCCTAGTCCTTCCCAAGGAGTGCACTAACTGGAAATTATGCATTCAAATAGATGAGCCTATGAGAGAAATTCTCATTCAAATAATCACACATGTTTTATTCATGAGTTATTTTTTAAAACATTTATGGTGATATATTGTGTACCCTAATAAATTTGTCTGAAGATCAGAGAGACAAAGGAACAAGCCACCTCTTACCTCTAGGACTCCTAAGCCTGAAAAACTTTCCTCAGCTGAAAGGCTTTAGTTCTTGTCTCCTCACACCTAATATACCTTTCTCTGCCCACCCATATCATTTCTTGTCTCAACTTTTCTAGTGCTGGGGATTAAAGGCTTGTAACTCCTAAGTATTGGGATTAAAGGTGTGTGCCACTACTGCCTCATTCTGTTTCTCTCCTAGACTGAGTCCATCTCATGTAGTTTAGGGTGGCTTTGAACTCACAGAGATCCAGGTGGATCTCTGCCTCTCAAGTGCTAGAATTAAAGGTGTGCCACCACTGCCTGACCTCTATGTTTAGTCTAGTGGCTTGTTCTGTTCTCTGATCTTTAGGCAAATTTATTAGGGTACACAATATATCACCACAAGCATTTAACAAGATTTTATGTATTCACTGTGATCCAGGACCTGAGTTGTTATGTGGGCACAGAATGGGGAAAAATAGTGGGCAGAATTTGTTGGTGTGTTATATACTAGGAATTTGGCATGATCACTTCTCATGTTATTTACATGATTCTCAGAGACATTTACAGCTCAGGAAATTGAGTCTTATAGAAGTTAAGTAACTAGCTCAAGCTTATACTAAATGCTGAGGAAGATTCAACCCCTTCTGTTTTTCTCTAGAGCCAATGTAACTCCCTGTAGAGTTAAGTGTTTGAATAAAATAGACAACGATTCTGGACTCTGAGCATTTGTATAAGACTTGGCTCTGGAGCCATGCCTTTCTGCCCTTTACTTCTCAATGTTGTGTGCTGTTTTTACCTCCACTGTTGCCCGACCTTTGTCTGATTGTATTGTCAACATGATTACACTTGAAGACCATCTACATCTCCTTGACACTCTTTACATTTTTGTTCTGATTTAGAGATGGGCAGAAGAAAGCTATATATTGGATTAAGGAGGTTGAGGGAGCAGGGTGGCTATCATTTTCTGAGTATCTCTACCTGGTAACATGTACTAAGCAGAATGGATGCTGAGATGTCCAGGTCCCAGCTTACCCTCGCTCTACATTAGGCTTTCTTTCTGGATGCCACACACATTGACCAGATGTGAACACAAGCTCAGAACTACATGTGTAATGACATATTCAGAGGCCAGGCTGCCCACAGGCACCAGCTTTCCAAAATCAGCTTCGCAGGCTCCACCTTTGCTGGTTCGTAGTCACTGTTTCTATTCCAACTCATCTGCCCACCAAGGCTCTTGGCCAAAAGGACAATGATATTTTATCTGATTCTGAAGTGCCTAGTTTCAGACCTCAAATTTCACTAGCAATTCCTACCATTGTGAGAGTCAAGGACAGCTGTAAAAACAAAACAAAACAAAACAAAACAAAAAACAAAAAAAAACAAAAAAACCAAAAAAACCCCCTAATCTTACAGTGACTAATCTTTCAATGAGTCTTCTTCCCTGACTTGCTATGACTAGGGGTTGTGCATTTTTTCATACTGTCAGATTTCTTACTGGGGAAAGGACTCTGCAGTTCTATGCAGTGCCACACACAGCTATTTATGTATATTAGATACTCAGCAAGAGCATATTAAATGATCACATGTCCTATCTTAAAGGCCAGTGAACAGTCTCTGTTGAAGTTAGGATGCTAAGAGTATTTTCCCCTGAAACTGTAACATTTTGTTCTTCCCTTGCCTGTTGCCCTTGTGAGATTTACATTTGCACAAGCTCTGTATCCTTAGATTTCTCAGGCCTGCGAGTCTTTGGAGGAATCAAGGGAATAACCACATTTCTGGGAACTCTTGTGGAAGGACATGATGAAGTAGAAAAATTATGGCATTTGGGGTCAGAATACCTGGAATTGGGGTTCAGCCTTTTAATTTCTGGCAGTGTAACCTGAAAAAAATCTCAATTTCAACTTTGATTTCTTCAAGCTTTACTTGTAAGTAATATAAATAACAATAACAATCATAATTTACACTTTTGCTAAGAGACTGATAAAATATGCCAATGTTTATATGATATTAATGCTTGTAAACAGTTGTCACTGACTGTGATAGTTCATTTTGATTGACAACTTGGAGTGAGAAGTACCCAGAAGATTCCTAAAGGGCTTCTTTGGGTGTGTTTATGAGATAATTTACAGAGAGGGTGAACCAAGGTTAGGCTGTCTCTCTTGAATATGAGGCCTGGAAGGGAAAGAAAGGATGACTAGGAGGAAGGCAGCTAACACAGACACACTCTCTGGCTTCTCACACTTCTCACAGCTTCCTGGCTTTCATGAGGTGAGCTGCTCAACTCTGCCACACCCTCCCTGATGCCTTGGATTCAAACCTCTAAAACCAGGATTCAGAGTTAACCCTTCCTCCGTGTTAGGTTGCTCAGATACTTTTTCACAGTGGTTTTAAAATCTCTGTGGACATACCAACTCATCTATATGCAAATTAGGTAAACAGACGAAGCACTTCAGAGTTAATGAATTGTATAGTTCATTAACTACCACTGTATGTTCTTATAGCATCAACCATAATAACTGTCTTTATTTCTGTCCATAGTATTTCACAAAGTGGCTATGTTACCATATCTCATGTTTCCTAATACCCTTGCCCCACAGAGGTGACTGGACATGCAATTATTACTTTATTCAGACCTTTGTGCAGGATCACCAGGGAACTAATCAGGTTATTATTTTCAGAACTCAAGGGTTTTTTTTTTAAACTGGAAGAACATTTCTCTTTAAAGTACTTAAGGGGGCTGGTAAGAGGGCTTGGTGGGTAAAACACTTGCTGCTGAGCCTAACAACCTGAGTTCAATCCTCAGGACTTACAGGGTAGAAGAATAGAATCAACTCCTACAAACTGTATTCTCACCTCCACAGGTGGGCTATGCATATGCGTGTGTATACACACCACATACACACACACACACACACACACACACACACACACACCACACCACAAACCACACACACACACACCACACCACAAACCACACACACACACACACACACACATACACATACACACACACCCCACTACTACTACCCCTGTCACCAAGAAATAAATGTACTAAATTTAAAAAATAAAGCAATTGTAGATACATTAGTGCTTAAGTCTGCCTTTTACTATCCTCTTTTTACTTTTTTTTAACTTTCCTCTTTTTCTAATTCTTCTTGTCTCCCTGTTCGGGATACTTGAAAAAAAAAACTTTAGACATTTACTTTGAATTCCTTATACCTTTAAATGTATTAGTTTACACAACTGTATTGGAAATTAACCTAGAATCATATATATGCATATGCATATGCATTCATATACACAGTAATTTAGTACCACTGATTAGTACTGACATTTTTACCATTTCAGGTATAGAAACTGTACTTATATTTAGAGCTTTATCTCTCCATTTAACAAATATAATTGTCCTAAGAACTTAGAAATACCCCACATTGTTTTAATATATGTAATATAAAATATGAATGAGAAGATCACAAGGCAAATTTACTTTTGAAACCTGTAATGTTTTTCCTCTATGAATGTTGTAGCATTTGTTACGACTATCTTTTTGTTAGGATTTCTATTAGCCATTCTTCAAAGGTAGACATGCTAGCAATAAATTCTGCTAAATTTTCTTTATTTTGGACTACTTTTATTTCCATCTACTGCAAAAAAGAAGCTTCTGTGAGGAGAACATATCAATCTATGTGTATAAAGATAAAAACTTAGGGGCAGTTCATTCACATGTCCATTTAACAAGTACTAGGTTCTCTCTCATAGGCTAGGGCCTATGACCTAGCCAGTCAGGTGCTTTTGCCCTAGTTAACAATTGTGGAGTGGGCTTTAAATCCAATCAGAAAGTAGTTGGCTACTCCTTCAACATTTGTACCTCTATTGCGTGAGTGGGCATATCTTGCGTTATTGTAGTTAGAAGAATTCACAGGTGAGTAAGACTGTCGAATTCTTTTCTCAACCTCTAACATAAACATCATCTCTTGTTGCAGAGGGCTGGGATTCCCCCGACTCCCCAGTCCTTTAACAGGAGAAGGTAGAGACTTCTTGCTTCCTTTTGCTGTTTTGGGTTTTGATGGTGCTTTGGAATATAGGTCTCTCCAGAGACCAGTGTATGAGGCAGTAGACAGTCCAGTAAAGTCACCCCATGGCCATTCCTTGGGTCACAGGCTGTCTAGCATCTTGCCATCTTTCAGAGCTCTTACACAGTTGCCTAGGTAATAATTTCCAGGGCGTTTAGTTTTGTTTATAATAGGAAAAGGTGAAGGTGTTTTGTCTTTTCTCAGATCTATGTTTTTTTTCAATCTGCCACTTGGTAAAACAAAACAAAACAACAATAAACAAACAAACAAACAAACAAAATGTTCATTTTATGGTGAATGATCTTCTGAGGAAGTATGGTATGGACCCGTCTTAAAACATGCAAATTCTATGTCTGCTGTGGATAGAAAAGTACTTCAGACATACACAATATGTGTGCACCTGAGCACATGTATGTGAATCACATACATGCCTTGGTGGCGATTTTTAAAGATAATATTTATGTTTGCTTGGATTTTAAAATTACTTTATTATAAACGTCAATTTTTATAAGCTAAAAGCAAAGGTTGTCTTATCACTTAACTGGCTTTTAAAATACTATAATGGCTAGAGAATTAAAAGTAATCACGGGGGGAGGGGCTTAATTCTGACGAGAAGTGGTTGGAGAGAGGCTGATATAGTTGTGGTTTTCACGTCCTTGAAGAACTGTCTAAGTAAAGAGGATTAAACCTGTGATAGGTTTCATTCAAAGGCATAATTCAGAATGGAGTTACAAATTACAGGGAGGGAACTTTTGCCTTAATTTAATAGAGAATTTATGTGAGACAAATTTGTTCATCAATGCGTTACCACTTGTCAAGTGTATTAAAGAGCTATGTGTGGCAGAAAGTCCTTCAAGGTGACATTGTTTCTGTTTTTCCCAGTGTATTCTTGTTTTTCTAATTATCCAGTGTAAGTGAGAATGTCACACTGAATCTGACTGTGGGTTGGAAAACGCATCCTCTTGCTGGAAGACTGAGAACGGGCATTCAGTATGGCTCCTTTGCTCTCCGTCCTTCCTTTGAATGGACCCCACTCCTCTCTCCCGCTTGGGATCTGATCTTCATTGCAGGGGTGATGGAAGTTACAGAAACCTTTTCTTTTCTCCAGTCTCCCCATGTGAGAGAAAAAAATGATCCAGATATTGCTTACCACATCTTCTGGTTCCTATTTTGTCTAAATCATGATCCAGGTGCCAGCTAGATGGGGATTCTACCTGTGAGCATCTTTAGGTAGCATAGGAATATGACCCTAGTCACTCTTCCCTGGGAGCCCCTTCTGCACTCTTAATAAATCTACCTTCATCTGATAAAAACCAAACAACAACAACAAAGAGTATGTCCTGGATTTCACAAGAATGAGAAAGACCTAAGGCTGTGAGCTTGGCAATGGTATGTATAGAAGCCAGGGACTTGGGTTCAAATGCTTGTACTCCAGCATGAAGTGCATGCTACATGGGCATTCAGGAGATGTTTGCTGAAGCAGTGAATTCATGCAGCTGTCTAACAAACACTGCCTGGCTTGTCGAAGTAGTTCTTAAATTGTGCTTGTGTAAACCTAGAGGACCGACAAAGTGCTCCATGGTTCTTTGCAAAGAGAAAAAGGAGTTTCAACAAGAACTTTAGTGCTTTGCATAAATCAACACACAGGTAAGACCCTGCAGCAGGCTGTCAGCTTTGATGAGGAATTCTGGGTAGAGATTCAGCTTTTTATGTACATCCCAAGGACAGTTTTAACCATACAATGTGCAGAGTTTCCCATTTTGTCTCTGAGCAGTTGAAAGTCTCCTAAGAGAGATAAAGTCAAGGCCACATTTCAGTGTCAATAGAAAGAGCCACAGGCCTCCATCAGCACAGAACATGAAAGGACCTTTGAACTCACAGACTTTGCCTGCATCAAATAAAAGTATTGAGTATTACTTCAAGTGCATGTCAACCTTAAGAACATTTTATTTCTTGAGTTGAGCATAAAGTCTGCTAGGAGCTCCAAGGGATGGAGCCAGATTGAGAGTTTGCATATGAAGTAACCTGCAGGAGAATGCAAACAATCCCTGGCTAGGCTTTCTCTGTTTTGGGTTTTCATGATATCTAGCCTATATACCTCTCCATTAAAAAAAAATTTTTTTTTAAAGCTAAGGTCTTACTTTATAACCTATGATGACCTTGACCTCACTGTGGAACCCAGGCTGACCTGGAATTTTAGGCAGTCCTTCTGCTGGGATTACAATCATATACCACTACACCCAGGATGGCTTTGTCTTTTTTTGTTTACCTGTTTAAGAAAAAAACTTTGTGGATACAGTAAATGTGGGAAAATGTTCACAATGTAAACTCAGACATGACCAAGACAGAGAACATTTATTCAGACCACAGCATAGTAGGCAAGTCCCATTCTCTCCCAACCTCTTCCCCACACCTTGGCTTGACTTCTCATACAAAAGATTAGTTTTCCTTCTTTGGACCAGTGGAATAAGTGCAATGTCCAGTGTGTACTCTCTGTTGTCTATCTTGATTTTCCCTTCATTCTTTTTGGGGTATTTGTTGCAGTCTATAGAAACAGTGTGTTCCTTCTCATCTCTCTGTGTCCACTATCATATGAATGCATATGTATTGGTTACTTCTCTCATTGTGATCCTCAAATACATAGCAAAGGCATACATAGAGAGGGATCATTTGGGCTCATGGTTGGATGGCGGAGTTCTCTATTGTGCTGCAAAAGCCGTGACAGCAGCTTGAGGCAATTGGTCCCATGGTATGTTCAGTTAGGGAGCAGAAAGAGATGAGGGCTGGTTGGTTTCCTACTTCTGTGCAGAATGGGATCCCAGTCCACATTTAGGATGGACCTTCTCACTTCAGCCCACCCAATGGAGGACATTCCTCACAGGTGTGCTCCTCAGAGGTTTGCCTCTTGGGGACTCTAGATCCTGCTGAGTTCAGGTTCAGTTTTAACTACCACAGCACCACAGTTGGCCAGTCTAGTGTTGAGGCACATGGGGATCGAAGTGGCCGTGAATGGCCAGCACAAGTCCTTACATGGACAAGCTTGTGAATTTCTGTTCAGGGCACAACTGTGGTGGAACTCCTGGGTTCTGAGGCATAGTTATTTTGAACTGAGTTTGTTAAAGTGTTTTGCAAAGTGGTTGGACTAAGTTGTACTCTGTCAGCCGAGTGAACGTTTCTGCTTTCTTGCAACACTGTGAAGCTCAGTAGTGTCATTTTTACATTAGACATTTAGGTGCAGTATTATCTATGATTTTCACTCATGCTTCTCTGATGGCTAATGCATTTGAGTATTATATATAATATATATTTATATATGTAACAAATATATAAGAATATACTTATTAGTCATTTGGAATTCCTCTTTTTTTTACTCTCTGCTTGATATTTTTCTAATTATTTTCTTGGGTTTTTTTGCCTATATATATATTTTTTTAAAAAAGTATGTTATATGTATGGGTGTTTTGTCTGCATGTATGTCTGAGCGCCACAGCATGCCTGGTGCTTGTAGAGACCAGAAGAAGGCATTGGATTCTCTGCACCTGGAGTTATAGATAGTTGTGAGCCACCATGTAGGTGCTAAGAATCAAACCCAGGCTGTCTGGAAGAATTGCCCATGCTCTTAGTCACTAAGCTACCTCTCCAGCCCCATGCTTATCTTAAAGAAATCTTCTATTGATATTCTTTAGGTTTTCTGGATATGAGTCCATTATCAAATATATAAATTTGCCGGGTGGTGGTGGCGCACGCCTTTAATCCCAGCACTCAGGAGGCAGAGGCAGGTGGATCTCTGTGAGTCTGGTCTACAAAGTGAGTTCCAGGAAAGGTGCAAAGCGACACAGAGAAACCCTGTCTCGAAAAACCAATATATATATATGTATATATATATA